>WOGP01001096.1:0-20406 GCA_015342065.1 Leptinotarsa undecemlineata | reverse complement strand
GCAATTTAGCAGCCATTTGCATAGCTGTGAAAATTGAACTTCGCCTTTTACTATGACTGTATATATGTAGTTAGATCTGAAAATTGTATTTTTTTTTTGTATGGTTGTAGTAATAAAGACGTTTATTATTATTATTATTATTATTATTATTATTGGTAGCAGACTGGATATAGACTCATTACTTCAGCTCCAGAAAAGTCAGAAGCAGTACTGCTCACTAAAAGGAGAAAACCAAGACCAATAACTTTCGAATTGCAAGGCATGAATATAGTACTGAGCAAAGCTGTTAAGTATCAAGAGGTATGGCCTGGCACGAAGATTACCTTAGCCGGACACGTATCCTCAAAGAAGAGAGAACAGATTCTGCGTTAGTCAATCTGATGCCAAATGTTGGGGGATCCTAGGTCTTCTAAGAAAAAGATTGTATCTGGAGTGGTTCTCCCTCAGGTTTTGTACGGTTCACCATCATGACACACAGTAACTCAAATAAAAGAACTAGCTTAAAAACTCATCGGCATAAAAAAGAAACTAACAATTAGAACATGTAGTGCTAATTGAACTATATCTGCGGAAGCAACATGAGTTATCCCTGGAATTCCACCAATGAAGCTTCACATCATCGAGAGAAAAAAACGATATGTAGGCATTTCCAAAAGAGTCGCCACGAAAAATTTGATAAAAGGGCGGCAATTAGAATGGGACAACGGTCAATACGGAAGATGAGCCTTCCGACTAATACCTGCAATAGATATTTGGTTGAATCGAAACTGTAAGAAGGTGGATTGTATTTACTGCAATGCGATACTGCAATGCAGTAAATACAATCTGTTTGTGTAAGATGTGTTTGTGTAAGATGGAAAAATGAGACTTCTGTTTTCAAGTAAATTAAATATCATATCCAATGCCGAAAATGTGATGTGGAGAATAGACTTGGAATGAAACCTAAAGAACGATAAAATCAGTCTTCGAAACTAAGGAGAACAGGTGATCAATAAACTCAAGGAAGCCCAAGACCAGTCGCAGCACAAACTGATGGACAACTGTGATGGTTAGCTGTAAAAGCATGTGATAAATAACAACTGTGATATTTTCATTAGTTGTTTGTGTAAGTATTTCTAGTATGCGAGAGCGGTTTCCGGTACTTATTGCTAAGCAACAGGGGAATAATTTTAGTCGGTAGGAATCCGGCACATAGTCTATTAAAATTTTCCCTCCTTCTTTTTAGAAAAAGGTCATCAGTTTGCTCTAATTACTGGCTAATTGGTTGCGAAAAAAACAATTTTTTTCTTTCGTTTGAAAATACATGGTGTTAATTTAATCTAGGTACAAGATATCAGAGATATTTGTGTTAGGGAGATCTAAAAAATCCGTATCTCTTGTTTAAATGATCCACAGTAAGGCATTTTCTGTCAAAAATTATTGAAAAATTAAAGGTAATTTTTCAATATAATTATTAGGCAGGCATATTAGGAACTATATCAAGCAAATTTTATGAAAATAAACTATGGCTTTTATAGCATGTTATTTGGACGTTCAAAGTAATGTTAAATGAAATAATAGAACATTACTATTTATTGAACGTGAACTGAGAAAAGATTCGATTGACAAATTCAAGAACTAATCAGCGACCCTTTGATCATTCCATCATACACCTACACCAACAATCGTTTTTCACGGATCATGGAACAGGAAATGCAGATGTCCACCTAAGAAAGATGCTGAATGAATAATATTTTCACGAACGGAGAACCTCCCATATCAAGAAAACTGCTCATTTATGATAATGGATTTCCGTTCAATGAATAATTTATTGTGACTGCTCACCAAAATCGATAAATCGACGCCCATAACATAAGCCAATAAGTATTCAATTAACTGGATACGCATTCACCCTGAAACTTACATAATATGGTATCAGGAGTGGGACAAAAGAGATAGCGTCACGATGATTGTCAAATACGAAGTTACAATAATGCCGCGACTGAATAGAACAAAACGAACCCCTATCAAAACGTTACCATTTGATAGTGAACTAAATGTAACGCAAAGTATCATTCGTATAGCAAACAATCGGCCGAAATCAGTGGAAAACTTTTCGAGTAGATTACAGTTCGCTACCGGTAGTTCATTGTTTCGTTTTGCAGCTCTTCATTCGTTTCAACATAACTGTTCCGTTCATTAACGAAACCAAATGAGAATGAAAAAGGATAGCTAATTAAAACTTTGGGAATTTGAGCTGAGTATATTGTTTTTGAAACGTTTCATTCACAATATGTTTCCTCTGTTCGAGAAACCTCTTAATTAATTCGAGATGAGGAACAATGTTGAGAAACTGTGGTCAGATGTTACAGCCGTCTTGGTATAAAGTTTTATATTTTAACTTGACTACATTACGTACAGAAAAAAACAGATTGAAATAGAATACGGGTGTACTGGGATGTATTGAAAAATTCTCAGTCTACTATGAAAGCGAATGAAATTTTGAAGTCGAGGTTAATTATAAACATACACACATATATCCAATACAGCGAACCTATAGCACATTTAAACCTCAAAAAAATTGCTCTGCAAACTAGGCCTCCACAACTTCTATCACTTTTTTTTAAGCTCGGAACACAAGCACTACAGAAGAATCCTCACGACGCTTTAAGAGAAATGCCTGTGCGGAAGAACCGATTCATGTTGGATTTGAATCGCTGGAGAAACTTTCCGCGTCTTCTCTTCATTTTTTTTCCCTCGTATTATGGTCAATAATGACGAATAGTAGGTAATTCATAGTTATTTTTCTACCATTTTTTAGAAAATTATTATTACTTCTCAGCTGAAGCAAAATCTTTTCAATATAGTTTAGAACATATTTAGCAGGCCTTGGAGAACTAGGGTGTTTCTATTTCATCGATTGCAGCTTTCTGGGTCGTAAAAATGTACCCAAGTATCATTTACAGTAAAACACAACTTTGGGAGTCTGCTTGATACTCCAGTTTTCAATTTACACATTTTCAGTTCATTTTTTTCAAGTTTCTGAGCAACTCTAGTTTGCATTTTTGTCGGAAAACTTCCTCTCCCCTGCAATCAGCAACTACCCTCTCTATTTTTTCAAGGTGGGAATCACACGTTGAAAGGTAATACCTCGTTAGTCCTTAGCTCACACAAGTTTCTTAACTTCTGAGAGTTGTCTCTCAGAAGTTGAGTTGTCTCGTTGATCAGCTGTCGCCCTATGGGGGCGATCAACGGAAAAACAGACAAACAGATATGAAAGGTTTTTGTACCTCTATTAATTCTGTATTTTTTTTCGAAATTGGTTCATTCGTTAAAGAAATTAAATGTTGAACGTTTTATTCAAGAAAAAACAAAATTCGCTGTTGCTCATTTTATTGAGGAAATCAATAAATCAATCGTAACACAATCAATGGAAAAAGTGTTCAAAATGACCTCCATCTAGTTAACATCCCGTTTGGATGAGAACTTCTGAAACAAAGTGATACTTCGTCATCGTTTAAAGTTGATTTTCCTATACAGTACTGGTGTGATGTCTACGAGCCAAATATCAGGCCAAATGAAGCAGCAGTGAGGAGATTTATTTTCCATAAACAAGAAAATTTTCGGTATCAAACCTCAACATCACAGGTTCCGCAAACATAGTCTTAGATCCCACTCAAGATGCCGAAGAAGAGACCGCAATTGAATGGTTACATGCATATCAATGTTCAATGTCTAAGTAATAAAATTAACGAGTTGAATATTACTCTTGGCGAAAATAAAACTACACTACTCTGTCTTTGTGAACATTGGGTGACTAATCATGATCGTATGAATCTCATTATTCTGGATAACCATAGAATCGTTTCATGGTATTGCAGACAGGCACGACTTCACGGAGGTACCGCTATTTTTTGTAAACTGAGTGAAGCCAATAGATGTACAAACATAACATTTTTAAAAGACCTCTCCATTGAAATGGATTTTGAGTGCTCGGCAGTGAGCTACAATGAAAATAGTTGTGTGATTGATTGTACTGTATAGGTACCATCTGTAGACATTAACAATTTTTTTTATCAACTACATATACTTCTCGAATACGTTTCAAAAAATTTTAAGTATATCTATCTGTGTGGAGATTTGAATATTAACAAACTAAATTTGTCAGTGGAAAATGTGATGTTACATGATTTATTAGGTAGTTTTGGTTTAGAGTCTCTAATTAATGAGCCCACAAGAATAGCTAATGGAAGATATGGTCTAACGAAGACCGCTATCGATTATTTAATAACAAACAGAAAATTTACAATATGTAATCTTTGACCCTGATATTTCAGACCATACCGCACAAGTAATCAAAAATCATGATATTGACCATACTGAATGCGAGATAAGGAAAAATATAACGAAGAGAAATTTTGATGAAAATTCGATGTTGGGATTTAAATCACTTTTTAGAAATACACATAATATAATTCTTGATTTCACTGATGTTAGGAAAATTGACGATTTATTTGATTTTTTTGGAACGAGTTCATATATTGTTTTCAAACGGCTTTCCCTGAAAGAAAACTTAAGTTTAATAAGAAAATAAACTCCCGTGTCTTCACTTCTTCTCAAACATTAAGAGAAGAATCAAAGAAACTTAAAGATCTTAATAGTCTTAGAAAAACTTATCATGATGAAAATCTAAACGCCCTGTATAAATATAGGAAAAAGATGTATCTTAAGAATGTTGAAGAAGAAAGGAAAACTTATTACAAAAACAGGATTGAGAATTCACAAAACAAGAACAAAACCTTGTGGCAAGTTGTTAACACAAAACTCAATAGAAATCACACCAAAAATGAAATAATGTTAAATCATAATAATCAAATTGTAGTAAATGAGAAAGACATCTCTGACTTATTTTCCACTCACTATTCTACCTCAGTCCGAGTAGAATCCAGCCGAAAAAGAGTTGATTGAGTTTTGCGAATGAAAAATGATACTTAACTTTTCACAACCTGATTTCGCCAGAATATTTTTCGAAAATTTTGCGATTGGGTAGTTATATACCAAGTAGTCCAGAAGTTGTACCGGAAGTTATATCAGAAAACTGATCGCTTTAGTGCTCCTCGTTTGCAGTGAAAATAAAATAAATAAATAAATAAAATGACGATTTCTATGACGATATTTTAAAAATGAAATGACTTTTTCGTAGTCAGATAAAGTGTCAAGATAAATTTTTGATACTAAGTTGATCGAAATTCGAAAACAAAACTACCCTCTTTTTAAAAAAGAATACCCTATACTTTGTTATTTCGAGAGTAATACCCCATATATCATGTGAATTACCAGTGGAAAACATGTATCTATAAATTGAAAGGGGAATATTTTTAATAGAGAATAATGTCTGAAAGAGAATGTTCATATGAAAGTAGTTGTTGAGAAAGTGTTTTATCTTTCGTGTGATTCAATGTTTATAGAGTAGTTGTTTTGAGACAACTTTTTACTTCAGTTTGTGTTCATTTTAAAATTGAGTGATTTCTTCTTTCCTTCCCTTTTATTTTTAAAGCTGGAGAAGTAGAAGATCAAAACCTTCCTTTCCCAAAACTGTATATATAGTTATACCAAATACAAAAAGAAAGTCGTAGCCTGATATCGAGAATTGACGGTATTGATATAGCAATTGTGCTTCAGTATTTGCTAGAATGCTAGAATATATGAACTGTGTTTTTTTATTTGTTAATGGATTGTATCAGTATTCGAGTTGATTTTTATGGTGATGCAGGAATCATAATCCTATAAAACAATCAAATTCAATGCAATATTCATCAAGGTGTAATATTAGAACTATTTTTCCAAAGTCGTATGAAGAGCGCTCGTATATGTTGTTGTCTTTCTTGTTTATGAACCTCAATTTTTTCCTATGGAAGAATACAACACGAAATTTGTGGAGTGAAATTGAATATGAAACAGATGATGATATCTCAGGCGTCTTTGTTTGTTGTCAAAGAATATTTGCAAGATGAAACCTCTGAATGAGCCCCCACATGAAGATCGGCGTATTTCGAAACCTTCATTGCTATCATGCAAATAATTTTCCGTTGTAATATTCAAAGGCGTAAGTATTTAACACATAAAGGAAATGTTATTCCGAATGTAAAGCTGCTTGTGTTATTCCATTTATATTTCACAAAGCCATATAATTTGAGAATTGCCTCTTAAATTTATTTATTCATTATAAATATGCATTATACATAATCTTATCAACGTGAAATCCATTGATAACTACTCTAATTATAATCCTCTAGATTAAGCCAATTCGGGCCTGCATGAGTTTCGTCCGGTGGTCAGTAAGTATACCGAGTTCCGTCTCGGGTCCCTTAATGGGACCCTTGGTTGCGTTCCATGGTCAAAATTCCACCGAGCCTCGCCACTACCCACCTGAATATGCAAAGAGAGAAAATATCGCTATCTTTTCTAGTTTGCTAGTTTTTTATCGAACTTTTTGAGTATTTTCGCCTTCCACAATATGAAAGATATGAAAATTATAATGGAGAACTTTTTAAAGGTGTAGGTAGGGCAAACTTTTCAGTTCACCCCGATAAGTTACTGCGTAAAATTAAATATTTTTTCTAGTATCAAAGTGGGTGGAAGTTACAATTCTGTCACGTAATCCGAAATATGAATCCATATATGAATTCTTGTCACGGTTTCGAACGCATCACACCCTATCGAAACATGCAAATATACTTCATTATAATTATAGTTGCAATTATTAAAAGGTATTTTTCATATTCAGTGCATTGTGTATAACAAAATGTGCTTCACTACCAAGCAATCTACCCAAACTCTTCAGAAAGACCACCATCTTCATAATAAACTGCTGCAGTAAGAGTGGTGACATCAGTCCTCGACAATGTGTATTTTCAAAATTATCAATTAATGTTCACTGGGAGCTCAAAAATAAAGACGATATTATTAGGATCGCTATTATTTTTTGAACTGAGTTTGCACTGGTCAGACCCTATTCCCCGAAACCCAAATACATTTAGCGCAGGCAGTGAGCGAAGAATGACAGCCTACTTCATTTGATGAGGACACCCCGTAGGAAACCAATAATCAAAACAACCATCTTGACAGAGTGACCTGGATAGAATCTGCAGAGTTTGAAGAGAAAATTTTGATATTTCATTCGTTTTTCATTCTCTTTTTGGGCGATATTTATTTCGCCAGGAGCTAAAAACCCCAAAACAAATATCGTCTTGCTCTGTTGGTCAAGAAGGACTACATCAGGCTCTATAACTTGTATGATCTTGGGGGTGGGGAACGAATAGTTTCCGTGAAATTGGCACTTCTAGTTTCTCACAATATCTCAACGTAGGGCAACACCGGTGTATCGTCAATACTATAAAAGTGCTGTAGGTAGTAATACACCACTCTTAGGGCTGCGTTATGGTGATGGATATAGGCTGAAACCGCATATGCTGCACATGCTCATAGCAAGTGCACCAGGATCTCAGACGTCCGACTGCGGTAGACTGAGGATTTCAAGATAACGTCCTGGCAGGATGAGATTTTTGCTGGACGGGTTGCAACTCGTTGACAGAGTTGTCATCACTTCGTTCAGTATCGAAAACTCAACCGAGTTCACCACCTACTCGGGCAGCTGCCCTAAAGTGAAATGCTCGAATTTCTGCTCTCTCATCTTCCCTCTTTCTGCATCTCTTTTTCACGGACATTGCAGAAAAAGGGATCCGTACTCCCGACGACTCCACTGGCTCCACTCAATACGATTCTCTCACGTAGACACTCCAAACTCAAAAGTCCACGGCTTCTCCATTGTCGGAGAATGTACAACCGTGGAACGAACGATTTGTGATAAAAACTTCAATGGAGGTGTTGCATTTTTCGAATTCTTACGTAGAGTTGATACATCTCCTTTGTAGGCAAACATATTCATTGCAGCAACTTTGTTCTTTCCGACATTTCCGATGACCAGATCTCTCAGAGTTTGTGCTGATACTTTCCACGGAAATATTTTTTCACTGCTGTTACTGTACCGTTGTTCTCTGCTGTAAGTGGACGTCTCTCCGGCATCCACACGGAGCAGGATGCTTCCATCTAGGAGCAGCATATCCTTTCCGAAGTCCCCACACCATCCTCTTTCATACCGAATTTCATACCTTTTTCAAGGGGTTGGAAAAGTACACGCATGGTCTTATTATTATTGGTATTATTATGATGATTATCATAACCTGTTACACTTTCTGGAGAAAACTCAGTTGTGTTGCCTATATAATACACAACGTAATCACAAAAATTTGTTTGAGGACTTTGTTAGCGTTATGCATCTACTATAAGGAAAGAGAGTATAATGCAGAGGATAATGAAACAACAGGAAATTGGCCAAATTAGTTTAATTTTTTCTCAGATATAATTTTAGTAAAAACAAAAACACTTGCTCAAGGTCATTCCCGAACGGTCGTACAAGACGGATTTCACAAATTTTCAATGTTCTATCTCGGTAAAATTATCACCAATCCTTCTTTTTCATATGGACTGAAAAAATAATCATACGATATGAGGTAGCCTTTTTGGTAACAACTTCAGTGATATATTTCTCGTAATCGAAATTCTCAAAATTTTGAAATATTATAAAAACAAGTTCTGAAATGGAAATATTCAATCTGATTCAACCAACTTTGTATCTGTTACGATTTCCGATTTTTCTATACAGATGGCCATCCTCTTCTTGGACACACTGTATATGCGAGCTTTGATTTTTTGAGAACTGTCAGTTATTCGTTTTTATGACAATGAAATATTCAAAAAAATCTGTATTTCAATTCGGTCGATTCATACTGTATATTCGTTGCCTTTTGCAACAGTTCAAATCAATAATTATGAGAACGCTAGGTTCACCGTATATTTGAAATTTTTTCTGACGAATGAATTGGATTGTTATTAAATGGGAATGTTTGATTATTCGACAAAGTTTGAAGTGAAAATGGTAATTAAATTGGGTGGTGGTGGATCGTTAGTTACTACCCAACAATTTAATTTCGTTTATTAAATTGCAGAGACATAATTTCATTCAGAGTTGGAGGTTGTTCAGTTACCTGATTTGTAATCGGCAAGTTAGAATGTCGAACTGGTTCAACAGAATCCCTGAGAACTTTGTAACCTGCGAACTGCCGGGAGCATTGTGACATAATTTATTGAAATTAATCAAAGCATTCGAAAGAAATCGTATTTTGAAATTGGTAATAATAGGAAATTACAAAATAGCGATACTTCCTCTAGTGTCGATGTTGTGAACGAAAGACAAGTACTTTGTTCATCTCAGTTGTCATTAATAATATCAATAGCTCAATAGCTAATATCAATAGCATTAATAGCTTGTCAAATCTAGTAATGGACTTGATATTTATCTTCCTCTCTCTCTTGCTCCCATAGTCTTTTAACGAATGCATATCTTGTTAGCGGGACCATAACGGAATTCAAAAAACTCTCTTACATTTGACAAGCAGTGAGTACGTATTTTTGACGCTGTTATGATAATAATTATTCAACTGAATTGGTGAAGATTTGTCTATTATCACTCTTTATTTATTTAAACAAACATGAGCTATCTAGACTCGCCGAATACACACTCTCTTATTGACGATAACTCCGGACATTCGCAAAAGGCGTACCTGACACTTTCACTTTCCTGTTCACACATCCAGCATAGAGGTGTGTCCACTAGCCCCATATTCTGAAGATGTTTCCTTAGTTGACAGTGGCCAGTGAGAAATCCTACTGTTAGGCGTAGATTTTTTCTGGTCGTCGCCAGATATTTCTTCGGCGCCAGCTTTCCAGGCTTCGCCCAAGGTGATCCTGTCAAGATTGAATCCATCGATTTTATCTCACCTTTTTATGAATTGAGCATGGCTGTGACGTTTAGCTAGTTCCGCAATTGTCCAAGTTATCGGGCCGTAGATGCCAGTGGGTCTTAACAGTCTTAGTCCAGCCACTTCGTTGGCTGAAGAGTCGGCAATGTGATTATCTTCACTCTTGCATTACCCTTCAATCCACCTCAGGATAATGTTATTATCTACCGAGGTTTTGGCTAAATCTTAGTAGCACTCTAGTAGTAGCCCAGAAGCAACACGTTGTCTGTTCAAGGCTAATAGGGCTTGTTTGTTATCAGTGAAGATTGTTATGCTTTTGCCAGAAATTCTCTTCCTGGTTATTCCTTTAATGGCGATTGAGATACCAGCCAGTTCTGTTTCGACCACGCTGGTATTTTTTCCCATTCCCCACTTTATTCTTAGGCTTACTGATCTGAAGAAAACTCCTCTGTCTTGTTTGGTTTTTGAGCCGTTTGTATATATGCGTATTTCATTTAAAGCATCTGACTATCTTTCATTTGTATTTTGTATGGTTTATTAAACACAAACCTGTGTTCAATTGCATTACTGGTTGCCTGCAGCAGAAGTTGCGCAGTAAGTGCTTCTCGCCACTCAGCCCCAATTGACCCATTTCTATTTCAAGGTTTACCCCAGCCGTTCGCAAACATGAGCGATTTAGACTCGACTAAAAAACATAAGTATCCCTCTTTGTAAGTAGGGAGCAGAAATATCAGTTACATAAATTTTTATCAACATAGTTTTAAATAGAAATGTTGAAAATTAGAAAAAATGTCTCTATTCTTTCAGCCATTTCATATGATTAAAAATCCTTCAAGAAACAGGTTTCACTAAAATCTATCATACCAAAAATTACTTTTTGACAACGACTAGTCAGGCGAGTTTTGAAACAGAGTAATATCAACCGGGCGTCTGGTCCTGATGAAGTGCTCGTCATCATACCTGAAAAATCTGCCCGTAAACTTGCACCAATATTTAGCAGACTTTTGAACCTGTCGTGCAATAAAAACATTGTTCCTCCTTGTTGAAAAATTGCTTGCGTTCAGCCTATTCCCAAGAACGGCAAGGAGAACCTTCCAAATAATAGTAAAAGTAATAATGGAAATAATTGATTTTATTGACAGAATCAAGTAGAAGTAGATATAGTAGGTATGAATGATACAGACAATTCCCAAATGATATCTCCTACATTTTTGTCAATAGGCACAATTCTGGTTCTGAGAAACGCAATCAGAACTTGCTCTTCAATTCAACCATCAAACGTACCTAACAATTAAGGATCAGTCGCTCTGCTATCAGTGATGTCAAAAATCATCATTATCACCAGAAAGCCGTAAACCACCGTATCCTTAAAAATTTAGAAGGCTTCAACATCTTGAGCGATCATCAATATGACTTTAAGAATCAAATAGCAACAGGCGACCTTCCATTGAATGTCACCCATACTTTCACGAGAGAGGTTCAAGTGACTTGGCATATTTGATTCCACCCAGAGCGGCACATGTCAGAAATACGCGACGAACTGTGGCTATGGATATTGTAGAGATTAACCTTAGTACACCTCGAACTTCACTGTTCATTTGGAGAAACTCGTTCATGTGAAATAAACTACCTGAGAACGTTATTCCAAACGAATTTAGTATATAATGATTCAAATCCAACGTGAATTCGCTACTTTCGCACAGACACCTCTCTTACAGCGCCTCCAAAATTTTCCTGTAGTGTTTGTGTTTTGTCCTCAAAAAAGACAAATAGGCATTACTTGCCTAACATGCAGTCTACTAATTGCCAATGTAATTAGGGTAGGTATAATGAGACCAAACATCAGCAAGTGAAAAAAAATTTAAAAATCAATTCGATACATCGGAAACTGAGTTTCAGAAATCGAAACTAGTTTCAAAAAATTAGGAGAGATGATTTTATTCTTGCTAGAGAGTAAAAGCTCCTTTGATAATTCACATAATTCGAAAAAAATATTCACTCAACACCAAGATGGATGGATGTTGGTAAATAACATACGAAAGAAGTATTTGCACAAAATTCAGAAACACAAATCACTTTCTGGAGTGTTCCTCAATAAAAATCCAATAAAAATAGTTGAACAGTTTCATTAATGGCGATTCAAAACACATTGGTTTGCACCTATAATGAACGTACGAGTAGAAACTAGATTCAATAAAAAAAATTAAACGCTTTATTTAAATGATACATCCTAATATACAACACTGATAGTAATGTTGACATTAATATACATATAAATACAATAATACAAGAAAGATCTACTTATATTATAAGTAGTCTTACCCACAATAAATGAAAATACAAAAAAAATATAAAAAATATCACCTAATACCTCAATGGTCTCTTAAATGGTCTAATAAATTCCTTTTGAACAGAATAAGACTGTTAGAAGACTTTGCATTTTCAGGTGACTGGAGACGCTAACTGCGTTTTTCTAGTTAACTGAAAAATATTTTGACATTGACTATAACATTCTTAAAGTGACCATACTGTTTTTGAGTGATTCAAAATCACTTGATAATCATTCTACTGGTTTTTCTGTAGTGTGATTGATTCTAACACCTAGGTTGAAAAGCCCTGGGCCTGTTCGTTGATTCGTTGATTTTTCATCAATAATGTGATAACAATTCAAATACTAGAGTAGATCAAATCATTACGATTTATATAATCTCCTTGAACATATATGTGGAAATAAACAATTACAATTACCGTTTAAAGGTTAACCTCAGTTTGACTCATCATCAGTGGAACTATTTCAAGTAATCTATTTGTCTTGTGACTTACAAAACGACTATTTCGCTTCCCACGTAATTTCCTGCTGCATCCTTAACAAAACAGACATTTTAAATTCATTTGCTGTTAAACGCCTGAAATAACAATAACAAGTGAACCGTGATGAAAAACACACAAGGTGCTCGTACGAATGTTAACCATTGGTTGACATATCTCTTTTTTTAATCTCCGACCAATCCTAGACCGGCAATCTAACTAACTACTATGTAATTAGTAACACTTGAGCACCAAAAATTAACGAGTAATAATGGCTCAGAAGTAATTGCCTTGAGATGTTATTGAATGCAGTTGGAATGGTGAACACTGAATGTGTATGAAGAACACCTGGTCTCAACGGAACATTATACGAACGTAATTTGAGTTGTTTTTTGTTGCAAACGTCCTTAGATTGAAGTCGTTCATTAACAACTAACTTCCTTTCCAGTTTTTGTTATAGAAATTCAAACTGATATGTTATTTCAGTAATGTTCCTTCAAGTAATTCAGAAACTCTGTTAATAAATAAACGTTACAAGTTTTTGTTTCACAAAACACCTGAGTTTTACTTAAATTTTAACTTATATTGAAAAATGTTTTCAAGTTATATTTTGACAATTGGGAAAATGGTAACAAATGGAGATGGCTGAGAAGGTACCTTTATGTTAGCAAACTGTTGCTAACAGAGAGAATGCGGCAACGAATTTTGTATGGGATTGTTAAGTTTATGGGAATTGATGAATATTTTTTGGCGAGGAACATGGTACTCAACGAAGCATAGTATCTGATGATTTGTCATACTGACGCAGTGAGAATAGATCGAAGAGTGATCAAGAGAGATCCATTGTGAAATGGCGAATATTATATTATTTCAAAGAGTGAAATATAATAATAATAATAAGTGAAATTGTCGTGGAAAGTAGTTGTACTAGAGTGTTATGAATTTGAGTTTTTGGTAATTGAATAAAGATGTGAAATGAAATTGTGTTGGTGACAGTTATGGCGACATAGTGGTACTAGAGACAACGAATTGAGGAAATATATTGGCATATGGTGGCATAACAGATGTCGGAAATTGTTATTTCATTTTTGCGGGGGAAATTGTATCGATGAGTATATTCTTGAAAAAAATCTCCATTTGTTCTTGTTTCACAAACTTGAAAGGGAGAAAACCCTAAGAGTGTGAATGGTCGCATTGTTGTAATGAAGCCACGTTGATGGGGCGGAAGCGGGCCTAAGTACCAAGGTTAGCTTACATGTAATATAAATCGTATAATTAGTCGAAAAACTTTGGTATTGTTTAATTTTGCCAATGAATGAAAATATTGATTGAATTTCTTTCATCCACCCAGATTTTTTGAATTATTTGATTTTTTCATTCACAAAACCTAAAAAGTTTCAGTGAAAAATGCCTCTATTGAAAATATGTATAGGTATCTACTTCATTCATTAACAAAACTCCATCCTAACTCCGTCGAAAAATATTTGAAGGCGAATATGGAGTTATAACCCTGAAATGGTGTGAACTCGTCAATAAGCTGTGGATTCGCATCGTGATGTCGACTGCTTTTCATTTTGTGTTGTTTGTTTGAGTGCTTTTGTAAGACGCGCGAGAAGACGTTCTTTGACAGGGCTTTCAGAAGTAGATTTGGAAAACTGAATGAGACTATAGAAAAAATACGAAATTCCACAGGATGGTTGTGGAATACTTTCAATGGCATATGCCTCAAATGAAAATTCAGAAGAAAATAATAATTTCAGAAATGAGATGCAAAATTATGAAATATTTCATCTGAAGTTATGATGATTTTAAACAACCCCTAGATATTTGGCAAAGAAAATCAATCTGAATAATTGTCACTATTCAAGATTAACTCATGAAAATGTCCATCATTGAGGATTAAAGTGTTTCATGTGAGTCAAATATCACCTCTTCCATATACTATATTGTGTAGCAAACCCGTGAATGATATCTAATTCAATTCCACGAATGTTTGGTATAGAAACTGAATAGGAGAACGTTTTTTTTTGTATAATTCAATGTTCATATGAAAGTAGTTGTTTCAAAAATATTGTCTTTGTAATGTAATTCAGTTATTATATGGAAGTGAATAGACAATAACTGGTTGGAACTATGCCATGCTGGTGGAAAGAACTGCAACTACGACTCTCTAAAGCGAGGCCATTAGGTTCAAGGTCACCGGAAGCTGCCTTCAACGTGGGGTAGTATCTCCTCTTCTGTAGTTGCTCCTGATGGATAGTCTGCTTGATGCCCTCGACAGAAGAAAAGTAGATATGCAAGCTTATGCAGATGACCTTTTCATCTTGACAAGGTCCACGTCGAGGGTATCGTGTAATATCCTACAAAGCACGATGGACGTTGTTCACAGTTGGTGCCTGAGGGAGGAGATGTCTGTCAACCCCAGCAAAACTGTGATAATCCCCTTCACCAGTAGGAAAAAATTAGACACTCTAACGCCACTTTTCCTCAATGGTGACGTCATTCCATTTGGAACGGAGGTGAGATATCTTGACATTGTCCTTGATGAAAAACTCACCTGGACGCTCAACTCGAAAAAGTTTTACACAAAGCCAGACTGTCTCTATGGACATATCGAAGGATTTGTGGTACAACTTGGGGTTGGACCCAAAAAAATTCATTGGATGTATGTGAAGATTGTCAGACCAATGATCACTCATGGTGCAATTGCCTGGTGGCCGAAAGCTGGCCATCGGTGGTGCCATCAGTATCACTCCGTCAACGGCCATGGAAATCCCCTCAGATCTAACTCCTCCCCACATCATTTTTCTGGAAAGAGACGCTAGATGGACTGCATATAGACTTGTGCACATTGCCTATTGCACATAAATGTAATGCAGAGTGCAACAGACTGTTGGTTGACACTGTAAGTCACATCACTATAGAAATGACCCCTGACTTTATGCATCTTACTGTCAACTAAGAACTGCATTATAAAGTACTGTTCCCGAATAGAGATGAATGTATCCTCCGGGAGATGAAAATATTAAAAGCAGATAGATGTTGTTTCACAGATAAAAAACAGCTTACGGTTCTGGTGCAGGAGTTTTTAGTCGTAGACCGATGACAGATGTATCAACCTGCCTAGGAACCTATGCGACTATTGAATTGTGTGCGGAGGGATTGGAAAAATCCAACCGTACAGTCAATCGGCGTTCTTCTCGATAGAAAGACTCGAGAGATTGTCTCTGGTATGGATTCCTGGCTTAAATGGCCTGAAAAGTAATGAAGCTGCTGATTCAATTGCAAAGGAGGATGCTGCAAGCAGCTTCATCGGACCAGAACTTGTCATTGGCATCGCTTTAGGCTTTGCCAAATAAACATTGAACACGGCAGAATCTTCCAGGATTGGCTCACTCCAAGGCGTTCATTCACCTTTCGAAACTTGATACAAAACAATTGCTGGACTACTGTCGGGATGAAATACGATGTGTAACAGGCCTTAGTACAGATTTCTGTCATTTGAATCATCATATGCAGTGAGTCGGACTGTCGGAAGACAGTGTGTATCGCCTATGTTCAGAAAATGATAAAACAGCAGAGCACATACTTTGTGCCTGCCCCGCTGGGAACCGAATAAGGTTTTTAGAGTTCGACAGAGCCGTACTCCTACTATCTGACCTGAAAGACCCCTCACCATGCAAACTAATCGGCTTTATTAAGAAGCTGGGTTTATTTAGTTACGTTTCTGCATGATGTAGACGTCTGTGCAGAAAGATAATTTCGAAATCAATTGATTTTTCCTTCTTTTGGAAAATTCCTTTTCATTCTTTTTGATTATGATGAAGTGGAGGGCCAAAACCTTTCTTTTCCAAAAATAAATATCTCCTGGAAATATACTTCTTTCAATTTCAACATGATTTGAACCTGATTTCATTATAAACATTGATGAAATTTTAAATAAAAATTTAAATATGGCTCAATAAATACCCATTAACTCCATGAAAAATTATTTTTTATTATCAAAATATCAAAATAGCCGATTTTTTCTTCGAATTCTTGGCACCACAATTTGTGGATCCTCCTTTCCATAACTTTGAATAGAATCCTACTGAAACCACTTGAATCGAATCAGAACCTATCTAAACTGATATTTTTTTTAGCATATATTTCTCATGGTCCTCACCATCAAATTCGTAAATCTCTACTGAAGTTTGCTCGAAATTGTTCTTCTCTATTGTACTTCAACTCACTTCAGATTGTTATGTCATTCACAGTTTTGAGTACGGCAGCTGAGAGGCTGAAGGTCGGTTATTGACAAGAATCTTGTAACTCTCGAGTGGTCTCTGTAACTGACGATCTTGTGTAATCAATGATCCATCCAAACCGGCTGTTCGACTGCTAAGTAAATATGGAGTCTGTTCGAGTATACTCCTACAAAACGTGCACAAATAAACTGGATAGTTCAGTATTTCTGCTTGTTATTCAGACTGGGAATTTCTAGTAATGAAAAAAGAAAACATTTGATATACAGGGAAAGTCGTAATAATATCAATAAATTCCGAAATCAAGTGTCTACAAGATTTCCTGAAAGGTTGGTAATTATTTCTAGCAATACTCTTGAAACATTTGGTTATCCTTATTAGCTTATGTGTTAACACCCTTATTCTATTTTGTATATTTTTGTTATATCAGTTTATGATATCAACTGTACTTAATAGGTAATTTCATCTCAGTTTTGATCAAAAACCTTCGCACAAATGAACAAAGTTTTTAATTTGCATTATGTTAGTCTATAATACAAATTAGTTTTGTCATTTTTTAACGACCTTCTTTGGGTTTTGTTACCTTCCACAATCTGAGTTAACTAAAAAGTTTGCCCTTCTACATTTGTATAAAGTTCTCCATTATAATTTTTATATTTTTCAGATTGTGAAAGGTAAAACACCCAAAAAAGTCGTTAAAAACCTGATTTTTCTCCACAAAAAAATGACTTTTGTTGAAGTTTTGTCATATTATTCGATAATTCATTTTGCGAATTGATATGGTGTAAGAAAAGTACTTCAATGTGAACTTCTTTACTCCAATAAGTAACTGCGTGAATTGAATACGAGGAACAATGTTCTATTTATCAGTACATTATAATATTTGCTTTTTTTCATTTCCGGGCTCTCTGAGGAGAAAAATTACTCCTTTTTTTGCCAAGGACAAAACACAAGCTCTAAAGGAAAATCATCACGGCGCTCTAAGAGCAGTGCCTGTGCGGAAATAGCGATTCACATCAAACAGTGAGGTTTGAGGTATACTCAGTTGAACTGCAAAACGATGAGCAGCCACTGTCCATCACGTATTTAGGATATGTACCGCTCTTGGTGGAATCAAATGTGACAAGTCACTTAGACACTTTCCATGGAAGTATCTATAGAAGAGAGAGACAAATTAACAACCTTTCTTCGATGTTCCAGACAATCAAGGTTGAATAGAATCCAGCAGCTTCAGGTTATGCGGAACTCCATACATAAGAACAATACTTTGAAAAATGTCTGATCTCAGCTTTATGAAACATCAAAAGTTGCTGAGGTGTGTATAGTTTTCTGGTTCGAAGCAGTGTTTCAAGCTTCTAAGAAGAAGCCTTTGCAATTCCAAACAAACTTATCGAAGCAGAAAGCGAAATTGTCTGTTCGAACATTATTATATCCAGTTCGGAGACATTTATTTTTTAGAAGAAAACAGATGTGTCATTGAATTGAATCCGGTTAGTGTCACTCCAATTATGAATCACTTCTAGATCCTAATCAAGATATGCAACTTCCTGCTGCCGATGTGCATCCGGGTCAATATCATGGAAGCCAAATGGAATTATGAGACAAGTGTGCTGTCTACAGTAAAGCAATATATGTGATACTTTTCTTCGTTGATATACAATGAAAAGATAGTTGGACTCAATATAGATCTATGGGGAACACCATTATTCATGGTAAAATTATTCGAGAGATAGTAATCGACGGCCACTTGCGAAGAAAGTTCTTTCGGAAAGCTGTAGAGCCATATACAAAAATGATATAATAAGTCACAACATTGAAGTTTGGCTAGCAAACCTTCTTGCCACACACGCAACATCTTTTGACAATGTTTTTTCATTGCATCATTACAAAAATGTGTGACAAACGATAGAAGGTCGTTTGTTGATCTTTGTTTTCGAAAGCCATATTGAGGATCGCTCAAGATGTTTAAGCCTTCGAAATATTTATGTTTGATGAATAGATGTTTCTGAATTACTTCATTGATCTTGCATGCCCCTTGATCTTCATTATCTTAGCAATAGCTAAATCTGTTATCAACGTATCCAAAATGTTTTTGATAATTATTATTGGTATATATTTTGGCCCTTTGGACATTGTTGAAATTTTCTCTTTGTTAAACTCTACTTTTTTCAAGTTGATGATTCTTTCACTGAACCAGATATCCAGTTCAGTTCTGTAGCACAGAGCATTCTCACTGCCTTCATCTGCTAATAATCTAGCTAGGCAAATTGATATAATTACGCAGATCATAATAATGGTTTCAACGCAGATACTATCCAGGAGTTAGTCAGAAAACAAAGCCGTAAATTCGCTTACAGATCAATACACCCTCAGGTCAAACAATCAGAAATCAAGAAATGGGTAACTCTAACATATTTTGGAAAAGGAACGGAGACAATTGCAAATTTCTTCAAAAAAAACAATGTGGAGGTGGCATTCAGACCATGTGCCAGGTTAACTGATTTTATTTTCAATGCCAAATATAAGGTAGACAAGTTGTAGAAATCTACAGTTTATAAGTTCAAGTGTCTGGAGTGTAATAGTGTTTATGTGGGACAATCTGGTCGAAATTTCCAAAAACGGTTTGCTGAACATGAAAGTTTCCTCAGACTGAGAGAAAATTATTCGACTTTTTCTAATCATTCCTTGGCATGTAACCACAAGTTTCCATATCTTAGGATACGGAAATTTTGCACTATTCAAAGAAAGAAGGGTTGCAAACTCAATTATTTAAAATTCTTGGAAATTCACAAGCATAAACATTGCGGGTGCAACCTGTGAAATGATAAAATCGATTTGATTTACTCACCGGTTTTCAAATTAGCATATCCGCATTGTAACTAGTAAACAAAATTTAGATACTCAAGTGTTGATTAGCATTACCATTTTTTGGGGAATAAAGGTTTTTTAGCTTTCTACTTCAACACCTTGATACAAAAAATATAGGAATCCTCGAAAGAAAATAATGAAGCAATCAATTTCAAGAAAGTAATTATATACAAAGGTGTATAAATCATGCAAAGAAGTAACTTTCAGACACGAACTGGAAAGAAAAAGCCTTTTATGTTAACATTGAATTACACGAAAGAAAAATACTTTCGAAACAAATACTTTTATATGAACGCTGAATTATACGAAATTGTATTCCAAACATTCGTAATGTAATGGAATTGAATGAGATATCATACAAAAGATTCCTGCACAGTATTCTAAATGAAATAGGTTAAATTTTACTTGCATGTAACACTGACAGACGTCCGATGTTTCGCAGTAAAACACTTGCCTTATCAGCTCTTCACTATCAAATCTAGATAACATTGTAAGAAAAAACAATTCATTCATAAAAGTATGACTTTATGTCACGGAATGACATTGATCTACTCATGTCATCGATGGCATCGTCATGAAATTCAGTTGCTTATTTGAATAAATCCCAGCCAGAGAAATTATATTTG
>WOGP01001095.1:0-20408 GCA_015342065.1 Leptinotarsa undecemlineata | reverse complement strand
AGAGATTGTAAAAGTATACACAATCCACTGAAAACAATGAAAAATCCAACTAGCCTTGCAGAACATTATAAGTCATTTCCTCATAATTTTGATTTTAATTCAGGCAGTATTATAGGACAACAACCGATATTGAAAAAAAGACTCTTGAATGAAATGATTGAAATAACAAAGTATGGAACAGAATCTGTTAACAAAAGGTTAGATATTGAAAATTTACGCACTTCATATTTCAATTTGATAGAAAAAACCAAACAATAATTCTGAATCATCAACAGACACATTTTTTCAATTACAATTCTCATTTCTTTCACAGGCGTTTTCTGCATTATAGAGAAACGATTCACCGAAAGTTCAGTTTGTTAATTTCTTCGTGTATGTATCAACGTTTTTCGTGAACCTGTGTATGTATTTATATTTTATGTAGAATTTATTTACCTTTTTTGAACTGGGTCTATGACTAAATGTAAGTACTCATCAAAGTTGTTTTCTGTAAAGTGTCCGAAGCGTTTTATTATTTTTTAACGATTGTTATTTCACATAATTTATTTTCTTTATAACAAAAATACATTCTAGAATACCATTTTAATATGTCTGTCTTGTTCTTATACTTCAGAGTCCTGAAGATGAAATAATAAAATTTCAAAACGTCGATAATTTAGCAAATAGTTTTCTTCGACATTTCGACCGAATTCCCGCCAACTTGACAAGCGAAATCATATTCAACGGTCGCCACCCTATTCAACTATATTATTTATATATCTTTCTTCAACATATACTTCTGTTAGTACTTTGACAGTATTTATAAAAAACTGAAGAAGCCGCTCTGATTCTGGCACATTCAACCCAAATATAAGAATATAATTTTTTCGTGATATTTCATCCAAAATATAATATTTCTTATCTAATATGTCTTGTTTATCTTCTAATATATTTAACTTTTCACTTTAACTTTTCTTCTATAAGCTGGACATTTTTCATTTCTTGCTGGTTTAATAAATTTACCGAATGTCGTGTTACTGTTTATTGGTTATGGTTTGGAAGGAAAAAAATAAAGAACATACCCCTCTGCTTTTTAACGCAGATGTAACTTGCACTATTTCCTCGTTGTTGGATACATTTCACTATTTTCTAGTTTACTACCGATTATTTTGCAATTATTCGACGAGCGCTTAAGCTGCCTGTAGGATTGTCAACGGTCAAATGAAATAATAATAGGTTAGGTTAGGTTTAAACTGAGTGGATCTATTCGATCCTCCACCACAACCTATAAGGGTTCATTGTGGCTTACACCTATTCACACTTGACCAAATAAACCCAGCTTCCTAACGAAGCTGATTAGTTTGTATGATGAGTGGTCTTTCAGGTCAGATGGTAAGAGTACAGCTCTGCCGAACTCTAAAAACCTGATTCGGTCCCCAGCGTCGCAGGCACAAAGTATATGCTCTGCTGATTCATCATTTTCCAAACATAGGCGACACACACTGTCTTCCGACACTCCGAGTCTCTGCATATGATGATTCAAATGACAGTTACGTGTAAAAAGGCATGTTAGACATCGTAGTTCATCCCTACTGTAGTCCAACAACTGTTTGGTATCAAGTTTCGAAGGGTGAATAAACGCCTTGGAGTAAGACAATAGTGGAAGATTCTGCCGGAAGTCCAGATATCTTTTTACCATCCAGGTATCCAATGTTTGTTTGGCAAAGCTTAATGCGATACCAATGACAGGTTCTGGTCCGATGAAGTTGCTTGCAGTCTTCCTATTGAGGAGAGTCGTTTTTGACAATTTGCTACCAATTTAGACGTTATTCGGTAGGAGTCAAGAGCGTTCAACGCCGCTTGACTGTCCGAGAATATTTCTATTGACTTGTGTATGAGGTTGGATTTATCCAATCACTACGCACACAATTCAATAGCGTATATTTCTGCTTGAAATAAAGTCGCATAAATTCCTAGGCAGGTAGATATCTCTGTCCTTGGTCTGCAACTAAAAACACCTGCACCAGAACCGGAAGGTGTTTTCGATCTATCTGTGAACCAACAAACATCTGATCTTAACATTTCCTTCTCCCGGAGATTACAGTCCTCTCTACTCTGGAATAGGTCTTTATAAGGCAGTTCGTAGTTGACAGTTGGAGGCATAAAGTCAGAGGTCATTTCCAGAATGCTGTGACTCCAGTGTCAACCAACAGTCTGTTGTACTCTGCATTAAATTGATTTGTGCAATTGGAAATGTGCACAAGTCTGTATGCAGTACATCTAGCCTCTCTCCAGAAGAATATGTAGAGGAAATAGATCTAGAAGGATCTCCATGGCCGCTGACGATGTGGTACTTAAGGCACCACTGATAGCCAGACATGCCTGTCTCTGTAAGCGAGAGCTTCGTTTGGGTCATTTTCTGTAAAGTATTCGGCCATCAGGCAATTTCCCCATAAGTGATCATTGGTCTGACAATCATCACATAAATCCAATGAATTTGTTTGGGCCCTAAACCCCAAGTTTTACCACAAATCCTTCGACATGTCCACAGAGACGGTCTGGCCTTGTGTAAAACGTTTCCAGGTGAGTCTTTTATCAAGGATAATGCCAGGGTATTTCACCTCCGTTCCAAATGGAATGACCTTACCATTGAGGGAAAGTGGCGTTAGATCGTCCAATGTTCTCCTTCTGGTAGGGGATTAACACAGTTTTGCTGGAGTTAGCAGACATAATAAAAAAATAAACTCCAGTTGAAATAAGAAAATAAACTGTTCATAAATGAATAACCAAACATTTTAATAAATTTTGCACAGCTGTTTTCTCGCAGACAAAACAGGCAGCGATCAGTTTCACTTTTATTATATGTATTGGAGACACACATTAGGCTGAATGAAGACTTGAAACAGTAAAACGTGTCAAGAAATCGATGATACCTCAAGACATTGGTTAAAATTCACTTTCGAATTGTTTTTATCCTCATATCAGAGAATGGTAAATACCTATTTATATTCATTGTTCCTGATTACGTATACCCGTTTGGCTTAGACACTCTCTGACACCACACTTAGTGTTTTTTATCTGAATTTAAACTTTCAAGTAAAACTGTACTGTTAGATTTCCATTGAACATTTTACAAAACAAACCCGCAGCATGATTTTCTCGTATAGTAGCTTCTTCATGCGTATTTAATACAAACAGGTGTGCCCTTTTTGTAAAAACATTGATTATACAGGCTCATCGGTTATTAACATATCGTGGACCAATTAGAAAATACATCTATGAGGGGGAGATTTTGAACTCATCAACAATTGAATTCAATTTTAATTCTTCAGATGTAAATGAATTTGAGAAATCGGGGGTAGATGTGACACTGTAGAACATTTAAAAAATTATTCATGAACCGACTCTTGCGGTTGTTAAAGAAAGTTTAACAAAACGATGTTTTGATTAAACCAACTAGGATATCAGAATTGAAATGTGAAAATACATTTTGACTGTGATATAATGAACGTTAGACATTATTTTTTAATAAATAACGAACCCTCTCCGCAGCTAGAAAACAATTTTGACAATATTTTATACTGTTTTTGAGGTTCATAACCTTCCACAATATGAAAAAATAAAAGTTAAATCAATAGAGTTCGCCCCGGAACTGCCTAATATAAACTACTGTTCAATTAGTCAGTCGAAAAACATCTAGTATGTGTTCATGTAGACATCTGGACATTTCATTCGTTTGACTTGTGTCAAAAAGAAGTAGAATCATCACAGTTTGGGGCGAGATTTTTATAGTGAATTTCAGGTTTTAAAAACCAATTTGTACACAAAATTGATGAACAGTGACTAGATTACCTAATGCTAAACAATTAATTAATACAAATATGTATGTAGTACTAGTACTCTTTGAGATTAAAAATCTGTTCTGTCTGTTCTGTCTGAACCATAATAATGGATTTTTTTTGTTTTGTTACGTGATTTCAAATCTTTGTTTTCAAAGTCAAACAACTTCTCTAAATAAACTATTATGATAATGTCGAAAATAAGGGTCATTTACTCCTGATAAAAATTTCTATTTTTGTTCTCCCCTGTACCCCGTTCGAAAATTTAGAATTTTGACAACTCAAACCCAAGTTTTCCGCAATGCACTAATTTTTATCAAGAATACAATTTTCTGATGGTGCAAACTTTTTGGAACTCACTGAAAACAACAAGTTACTGACTTATTAGACTTTCCAGTATATAGTTTATACTACGCAGTAACTTTTCGGGGTAACATTTTCAGTTTGCCCTTAACTTCACTTCAGCAGCTTCTCTATTGATTTAGCTTTTATTTTTTCAGATTATAGACGGTTATAAACAAAAAAAAACAGTGTGAAATATGGAGTACGAAAATGTCGTTTAAAGTACAAAATGAACAATTGTAATGGTAGTGTATAACGGTGGATCATAATATTGAGGCAATCAAAGTACGACTATTGATGATTCCGTACATTTGTTTATTGTTTCCCGCAACTAGTATTGCCTGCAAAGTAGTGATGGGCCAATGAGACAGAAACACGTGTCTGCGGTTTGCAATTTTTGAGAGCTTTAGCATATTGATTTATGTAAAAAATCTCGTATTATATCCTGGACCCGGACTTCACACATGCGGCTAAAGTTGTCTCCGCGGAGAAGTTAGTGAAGCCTCTCAGCCGAACCCTTGGTTGATAACTCCGTACATTTTAATTATCTAGTCGTGAATGTATTTATTTATTTATTCAACGGCATAGCCAATTTACAAAAACATATTTAACAAACTGTGAAGAAATAAAAAGTATTTTTGAATGATCATGTCTGATGACTACATTACAATTTACAAATTTATAAAACAAAAGAAAGTGTGAAATACAGAATATTAATAAATCCTTATGTCTAGTGACAACATTACTAAAAGATGAAACAATTCTGGTACTTACGAGGAAAAAGATGTAACAAATCTGGTACATAAAGAAAATGTAAACAGATATAAGTTATTTATGATATTGATTTCGCAGCTTCAGAATTCGAGGAATCGGACTGTTCAAAGCATAATTGGTATGAAAAAAATTTATATGAAAAATGTCAGGATTTCTCGTATATTTTTGTTTGTAATGAAAAGTTATCAGTTTCCTTCATTTTCAAAATAAATTTAGAAAGTTGAATTTTTGATCTCGTTAGCTTTTATTTTTGAGAGTCTATAATCATGAACCTTGACTCCTAAACATCCGTAAAAAGTTCTCGCTAGTTTAATTTCTCTTCGAAGTTTTCACTGTCCATTCACAGCAAAAGGTCTAGTGGTTAAACTACCAGGTCGACGCATCATAGAGAGTTATTGGTGACGGATTTATCAGGTGCTTGTCGAGGTGGTAATCCGGTCGGCGGCATCGACATTCCTATGGTGCCCGCCGGCGCCTCACTTATCGCCCGTCTAGTCCTCTTGCCGAGAAAAGAAATCTCCTCAGTAACCACGACCATAAACACGGCTCGTATTTATGGTCCTTGTCGCATAACCCGAAACTGTGACTGGTGAGGAGAGCATTTATCGGCAGAGGATTTCGTAAATTACGAATAACAAAGATTCGATTGTTCGGGGATCGGGATAATAGAAGTGCTAATTAGGATATTTTCCAAGTTTTTATCACATTATTAGTACCTAAAAATTCATGATATTGCTTGAAAAGGGAAATGAGCTCAAACAATTGCTTCATTTTTTAACGTTACAACCGAGGAAACATAATAACCTTCCGTCGTTACACAGACTCGGACAATGTTAGTTCTTTCAGTGGTGGAATGGTCTATTTACCATTGAAAAGTCTCTGGCCTTGGCACATATTCTTATTGCATTCGCCATTTTTTCAGTTAGTATTAAAATTCAAAAGAAAGTTGAAATTTCATGATATTCTACTCGATTAGTTTGTGAGTTATTGTGCTAAAAGTAACAGTACTCTTGTTATTTTTAAAATAATGTATCAAAAACACGTTTTACACAGTGGGTGAAAGTCTTCTAATGTCGCTGAAGGATATATGGACAATGCACTTACAAACTAAATCAAAATTGCCAAAACCATTAAAAAATTATCAAATGAAAACAATCAGTGTGAAACAAAAGCTTCCTTGTTCTAACTTCAACAGAAGGCATTTAAATATCGTCCGAAAACAGTGTTTTTTAACTCGCACACTATATTTTCAGACTTGTTTCGTGAATTTCTATTCTGGCTACAGTCTATTATTCATAAGTCAATACTGCCTACGTTTCAATTCTGTCAACCTGAGAAGTTTAATGAGCTTTGTTAAACTCATTGTAAAAATAAAGGTCCATCACACATAGTAATTTGATTACCTGAAACGTTAATAATGAACGTGTAAAGTGAAGAAATTCGAAATTGGAGAACCGAATTAGGTTTTTAGAGTTCGGCAGTGCCGTACTCTTACAATCTGACCTGGGAGACCACTCACCATACAAACTAATCGTCTTCGTTAACAAGCTGGGTTTATTTGGTCGAGTGTGAATAGGTGTGAGCCACAATAAACCCTTGCAGATTGCGGTGGAGAGATTTCAAGAACAGTTGTAAATATTGAAGCTGGTGATAATTGCAACTGAAAATTTCAAATTGTCAAAGCTTCTTACCGTGGGTAGGCATCTCAGAGTTAAAGCCAATTTTTCAGTAAGTGGTAAACTGTTCCGCATACCCGTATTTTTTCGTGTTATAATTGGTTGTACCATTCGCAATAGTTTATTAAAATTGTCCATACGAAAATAATTTTTATAATCACTTACTTCATTCGTATCACTTATTTCCTTCAGTAACACCAAATGTAAAAAGTTTTCGCATTTTTATAACCATTTTTTCATCCAGTAACGACGTTTAACAGAACGGTTTATACTCAATGCAATAGTTATAGCTAGACATGCTTTTTTATTTCATCATCAATAAAAACACGATATATGTGATTTCTACGCCACTCAAACATAATAATGATAAAAAAATATTATCAGTAGTAATGAACACTTAAGGTGCGGAAAATGATGACAGGGAATAACAGGAAATGACATGGAATGATGTTTCTGTAGTGATCTGCTGGAATGGCATTATTACTGAACGTGTGCCCTTCAGATTGTACAACGGATGGAAATATTTACACCAAGTTCTGAGTTAAGGGAGGTTCAATCAAGCTGAAACTTAAACCTTGATTGCAATACTGGGCCTTAGCGTTAGATTTTGTACATTTTCAGTATACGTGTGAGTAACATTAACAGATGAAAAATTTCTACCGGAACTAAGAAGTTTACTTCACACTACAAATTATAAACATGGCTCGGTAGTGAATATATTCAAATGGCATTGACTTTAATATAATAGATGACTTTAGTATAGACAAAACATTTTTAATACACTTTCTATTCTACTAATACAAACCTTTTTACATTTTATAATTAGACTATACTTGACATCACGAGTTTATTTTAACAGATCCTACGAAGAAGAGCCGTTTAATCGAGCGACGCGACGCTTTATCGTCAGCGATGGAACATGTGCTGCCACCAATATTTACCCGTCCATTAGGTCGAACCATTTACGAGACCGAATATTTCTGTAACTGGATCTGTCAGTAGACTAAATGCATTACATTACACGCGAGTATAAACATGACGACGAGAAAAGTCTTTCTGACCGCATAATATAAACTCATCAATCATGTGAATTGCGGACGTAAATAAACTGTGTGTTCACGACCTGGAAGCTGATACTTCTACAGAATGACAAATGACAATCAACTCTAAAACTATTTCATTTGTTCTGTCCAGTAAATCAACTTACCCTTTCCTCATTTTTGGCCAGTAAATCGAACTTTTCGGTACCTGATACCGTATTGAACTGCCCAGAAATATTTTTTGTATTTGAAAGTATTTACGTTGCAATTGAGACTTTTGACCAGTTCTCAGACAAAAACCATAATAGGAAATTTCACTAAATGTACAAGCTATGTACACTCTTTTTGCCATATTGACGAAAATTAAGATTGCAACCATCAAAACCAAATCCTTCATTTTCCAATTTGACAATTTCATGAGTAATTGAATTGGGAATAGTCAGTTAACCTGAGTTACAAAGAAAAAGATAAATTACAGACTACTATACTCCAACTGACATACACACGAAAACACATGCACACATCACACATACACTTACGTTAAATAATCATTAACCCTGAAAAACGTATTAGAAACTAAGGACCTTTGAGAACAATCCGTCCTCGAGCTAGCGGAACTTCATATATTTTTTGTTGTCTAATGTTAATTTTATGAGTAGAGCCTACTGAAGAAAATCGACTCTTATTTTTGAAAACGTATACACAAACTTCCATCATGCTATCGGTGATATAAAAAATCATGGAGAAAGCCGTAAACCAACATATCCTCAAATATTTGGAAGGCTTCAATATGTTGAGCGATCATCAATACGGTGTTCGGAAACAAAGATCAACAGGTGACCTTGTATCGTATGTCACTCATATTTGAAATAACGCAATTGAGAAACATGAAGAATCAAGAGCTGTTGCGCTTGATATATCTTAGGCCTTTGGCTGTGTGTGGCATGAGGGTTTGCTGCCTTAACTTCGACGCTACGGCTTGTTTATGACTCTTCAGAACGAAAGGAATATCTCTCGAATACTTTCACCATCAACACTGGTGTTCCCCAGGGATCCATATAGTCTCCAACCCTCTTTCCATTGTACATCAACGACTTATTGGAAAAAACCAAGAATCCAATATATTACTTTGCTGACGACAGCACATCTGTCTCGTTATTCCATTTGTATTCCAGGACATCGGCTATGGAGGCACATCTTCACCGGCAGTAGGACGTTACGTTAATGAGGATCTAGAAGTGATTTCGAATTGGGTTGAGCCAGGTTCAATTTAATGCCACAGAAATCGAGGCATCGGTTTTCTCCAAAAAGATAAATGTCGCCGAAACGTATATAATAAATAATGTGAGGTCACACAATTCCGCTTTCTACTTCGATAAGTTTGTTGGGGGTTAAAATGGACACCAATATGTCTTGGCACAATCAAGTCGCTGGAATTGCAAAGGCTGCTTCTCAAAAGCTTGGGCGAAGCAGAAAGCTGTACACACATCAGCAACTTTTGATGCTTTATAAAGCAAGATCAGGCCTTCTTTGGAGTATTGTTCTCATGTATGGAGCTCTGCCCCCAAACATACCCTGTAGTTGCTGGATTCCATCCAGAAAAGAGCCATCCGCCTGATTGGAGACCCGAACATCACGTAAAACCTTGATAGCCTGGATCATCGAAGAAAGGTTGGAGATTTGTCTCTCTTCTATAGATACTTTCACAGAAAGTGTTCAAGTGACTTGGCACATTTGATTCCATCAAGAGCGGTACATATCAGAAATACTTTCTCAAATTAGTACACCTCGAACTTCACTGTTTAGGACTTTTTCATCTGAAAACCTGCTGCGTTTATGTGGAATAAAATTCCTGAGAACGTGTTTCCAACTGGATTTAATCTCCAGCGATTCAAATCCAATGTGAATCGCTACTTTCGCACAGGCACCGCTCTGAGGGCGTCTTAAGGATTTTTCTGTAGTGCTTGTGTTTGTCCTTTAAAAAAAATTTTAAAAACAAGCAGGGTAAGGTCATTATTTCTATTTCTTTTTTGAAGAAGGGATCATAGGACTATAAAACTTATACCAGTGAAACGTCTGATGATTTTTTAAGTCAAACAAACTTCACCTTTTTTTTACATGTGTTTATACCACATTCATTAGGCATAGAAAGTTTTAATTCTCATTTTTCATGATTATCCCCTACCACGTAATAACGGCTAGAACCACCAATCTATATAATTTTTATTTTATCTAAACTGATAATATACAGATACAGATAATTTATTCATCATTCAAGTTTTTTACACAACGTTACAAAACTTATCAGACCAGTCAAAACATATTGAAACTCATAAAAACATTATAAGAACTTACAAGAGAATATTAAAAAGTCATCAGATTACTCACTGTCATCATTCACTCCGCCTTGTTCACAAACTTATTTACATTCTACACAAACTCAGAGACAATCTTTATATACATACATCACTACTCACTAGCTAATATTTTGTAGATTGAATGCTAAAGAATGCAATTTTGATTTAAATCCATCGCAGTGTGCTTTAAAATTCAGGGTTTTGTTAATCTCACCACCCAAAAACTTGGTACTTTTTGACAATGAAAACGGATGATTTTCTATATCAATATATAGTGGGTCAAGAATTTTTTGATAATTAAAATATGGAATAATCACTGTTTTATCTGAATTGAAAACAAGTAAGTTGCTGGTTCAAAGATGTCATTGTTTACACGCATTTTCCTTGTATACTCGTTTTGTCGTGCCTACATTACCAGCAAATTTCACGCACTTTACATCAGGAACAGCTTTGTCAACTTTATTTATATATACTCGTACTCGAAATAGCATTGGTCCCTGGACTGAACTCTGTGGTACTCCGTGTGATTGAGGTATCCGTTATTATACAATTATTATGAAAGTAATTGAATCGAAGAGGTTTTTGTATAAAAGTGTATAATCATAAAATTATTGCAAAGCGCATTCGACTTTCGTCATCATCAGTGCTTATCTGAAAATAAGTGATCTAATTGAAAAGGAAGTTCTGTGAAAATTGAAGTTTGCAAAAAACATGAAGGTTAAGAAATTTGAGAAATTGTTTAAGATTACTTATTTGTCAGGCAACAGGAAGTATCAAAATAAGTACATGGCACATTTCTAATATTCGATTTATATTTAACAAAATAGGCTGATAGCCAAGAAAATATATATTTTTGGATTGATGTGATGTGGTTCAGTATTATATGAAAGAAAGACAACTTGAAACAGGATGTGTCAAGTGTCATGTTAAAATAATGGTACCAACTTGAGGAGTGATCCATTATAGATTTAAATAATTATGTTGTGGACAAGCCAATATAGAATAAAGTATATTAGTAATAAATTTTATTAATTAACAATTCATAATCATTTTATGAAGGGGAAGGAAATCTCTGTTTAAGTTTACTTGAGTATTCATACAATGATCATTATTGGAAAGTTCTTTGGAAGTCTCCAACGACGAAAGTCGAAAGCGCTTTGCAATAATTTTATGATTATACACTTTTATACATTAGTTCAGACACATTTTTCTACCAAAATATTCGAAAACTATGGAATAGTACGGAAGTGCAGGAAAGCAAAAAATTTTTATTATTTGCTTTTTGGAAATTTTGACTTCAATTTCAAAATTCCGATTTTTGAGAATAAAATCGAAATTTCGGGTCAACACTAAGCAGCGCTGTTTTGACTCGCCATAGGTTTCATCAATTCCACAATTACCTCTTACGAAGATGCCATCTCTTGGATTGATCCCACGCAATTGTGGTTCAGCCTAGCACCACTGTGCTAGGCTGAACGACTATTACGGGTCGAAACAATTATGTCCGATAATAAATCATGAGTGTGTTCTATTTGAGCTCTAGTTTACAACTAGTTACCTTGCAGTGAAAGCTGCAGTGGAATGCAGAAGACGAATCTCGTCAGCGGTCGATGTCAAAGCTTGTCTTTCCAACTGCCCGCCTGGGGGGTCTCAGTTATCCTTGATATTCGAGGATTTAGTTCTCTGTCGTTACAATAAATCCATCCATAAATGTTCAATAGAAATAGAAAGCATAAAAACCCTACTATCTCAATTTTTTCAATTTCTGTCTCCACTTGAATGCTCTTAAAGATTATCTCAAAAACAAAATAATTACTTTTTCCAAATGAAATGTATTAATGTTGAAAACTACTATTAAGAAGATTGTTCACTGGTGTTTCGATCTCATAGAAGTTTAAAAACACAGACCGAAATTCCTTCTAAATCGGTTGAAATTATATTTATTTATTTATTCTTATAGCTACGTAAGAAAGCATAGCAAAGTTTCCATACGCACTTCATAAATCCATAATCGCTTCTACAAGCTAAAAGCTTTTAACTTGAGATGACTCACAACCTCAAGAATTCGACGATAAGTTTGGGTTTAGAAGTTGTTGAAATGAATAAATTTCGTCATTTCAACGGTCATATACCAAGTATTTATTATTATATGTGCTGGGTACGGAAAATTTATCTAGCCTTCTTGTACTGTATTTGTATAAATAAGATGAACTCATCAAAACCATTTTATAGAGTAGAAGCACTGCACACACTTTCGATAGTCTACAGAAATATGCCTCGCAGGAAAAGTATGGAAGATTATTTTTACGGACAAAACACAAGCACTACAGAAAAATACTTCAGGCGCTCTTAAAGCGGTGCCTGTGCGAAAGTAGTGATTCACATTGGATATGAATAGTTGGATATTAAAATCATTTGGATAAACGTTGTCGAGAAGTTTATTCCACTCGAGCGCCGTTCTCCAAATGAAAGAGTGCTTAAACAGTGGAGTTCGTTGTGTACTGAGTTTAACCTCAATCATGAGCAGCCACAGTCCGTCGCGTATTTCTGATATGTACCGCTATTGGTGGAATCAAATGTGCCAAGTCACTTGAACACTTCCCGTGGAAGTATCTATAGAAGAGAGATAAATCTCCAACCTCTCTTCGATGTTCCAGACTATCAAGGTTGCAAGTGATACTCACGTCTCCAATCAGGCGGATGGCTCTTTTCTGGATGGAGTCCAGCAGCTTCAGGTAATGTTTGGGAGCGGAGCTCCATACATGAGAACAACACTCCAAAGAAGGTCTAATCAGAGCTTTATAAAGTATCAAACGTTACTGAAGTGTGTACAATTTTCTGGTTCGAAACAGTGTTCCAAGCTTTTAAGAAGCAGCTTTTGCAATTCCAGCGACATAACCGTGCCAAGACATATTGGTGTTCATTTTATCTCCCATCAAACTTATCGAAGCAGAAAGCGGAATTGTCTGACCTGACATTATTATATCCGGTTCGTAGACATTTATCTCCTTGGAACCGATGCCTGGGTTTTTGTGGCATTAAATTGAACCTGGTTACTTTCACCCCAATTTGAAATTATTTCTAGATCTTCATTAAGATATTCAATCTTCTGCTGCCAGTGAAGATGTGCTTCTGCAGCCTATGTCTTGGGATCCAAATGTAATGACATCAGCAAAGCAATATATTGGATTCTTGGTAATTTCCAATTAGTCGTTGATATACAATAGAAAGAAGAACAACAGGAACAACAGCGTTGCTGGTGAAATAAATTGAGAAAAACGTTTAGTAACAAAGTGAATTTAATCAGTAAGGTAAAATCAACGTTCGACATATGACAATTTGACAACGTCGTTACGATAGGTACACCGCAAGCGTTCAAAATCACCGAGATGTCTTTGACCCTTTTAGTGTAAATTATAAATCACCTTACAGTTTTCTTCAATTCACTTCTTTTTTTTTCAGTCAAGAATCGGAGAACCAGCCACTGTGTGGGGTGCGGCGGGCAAATCCACGACCAATACATACTCCGGGTCGCACCGGATCTCGAATGGCATGCTGCATGCCTGAAATGTCATGAATGTCAACGGTTTTTGGACGAAACGTGTACGTGTTTTGTAAGGGACGGCAAAACTTACTGTAAAGTGGACTATGTCAGGTGAGTGTAAGTGTATTGATTTAATACACCTTAATGAATACTAGAATACATTAACTTCGAGGAAATTATAATGAGATTTTCCTTGATTCTGTTTATGACGCATAAATTAATGTTTATTTGATGATGTTTGATGAATATTAGGAACAGAATTGAAATTTGAAATTGTTACATCAGTTTTCCCCGAAAGGCTCCATTAGAAAACTCCAAAACTTTTTCTAGTGTTGTACAGTAAACGGAAGCGGCAATTTTTTCTAGAATGATTTTTCTAGGAACTACAATTGCTATATTTTTATAGTTCTGTTAGTTTCGTCACGTTTTTTATGGCGATTCATTGTTTTGTAGTACAGTTTTGTAGCGAAAGTGAACAACTAACTCTAGACAGTGTGTTGAAGTATCAGTGTTTTTCGTCATTCAAAAAGTTTGTATGTAAAATATTTTTTGGTATGTCTGATAATATTTGAAAATAGTTTGTTTCATACAGTTTATAAAGTGAAATACATAAAGTAGTTCATCAAGCCAAGCCTGGCTTTCAACAGTATTTTTTTTCGACAAAAGGATTAACTAAAAAGCATATGGATATAATACTAGTAGCGGCATCTGTATGTTAGCCCACGAACTTTTCAGCTCATTTAGTATCTGTAGAGTAGGGAGGGTGAGTGTAAGCCCACAGCACTTAGACCACATGTGACCCATTGTACATCCTCCCGAAGAGTTGTCCTCCGAGGTCATCGTCCATCCAGTCCTTTCCAGAAAGGTGGACCGGTCACTGGAAGACATCTCATTTATATCGGCAGGTGTAGGCCAAGACTCGCCGAACACACACTCTCTTATTGACGATAACTCCGGACACTCGCATAGGACATGCCTGACAGTTTCATCTTCCTGTTCACACATCCTGCATAGAGGTGTGTCTACTAGCCCCATATTATGGAGGTGTTTTTTACGTTGACAGTGGCCAGTCAGAAATCCTACTGTTAAGCGTAGATTTTTCCTGGTCATCGATAGATAATTCTTCGGCGCCAGCTTCCCAGGGTCGCCCAAGGTAACTCTGGCAAGAGTGCATCCTTTGATTTCATCCCATCTCTTTATGGATTGAGCATAGGTGTGACGTTTGGCTAGTTCCGCAATTATCGAAGTCATAAGGCCTTAGGTGCCATTGGGTCCTAAAATTCTTAGTCCAGCCGCTTCCTTAGCTGAAGAGTCGGCGATGCGATTACCTTTACTCCTGTCGTGCCCTTTAATCCACCTCAGGATAATGTTATTATCTACCGAGGCTTTAGTTAAATCTTGGTGGCACTTTCAGTACTAGCCCTGAGGTAACACGTTGTCTGTTCTAGGCTAATAGGGCTTTTCCAGATACCAGCCAGTTCTGTTTGAACCACGGCGGTATTCTTCCCATTCTCCACTCAATCCTTAGGCTTAGTGATCTGGAGTACACTCCACATTCTGAGCCTCCTTTGGTCTTTGAGGCATCTGTATATATGCGTATTGTATTTGTAGCATCTTACTCTGTGTTCTGTTTTATTTGTATTTTGTAGGGTATATTAAACACAAACCAAGGCTCAATTGCATCACTGGTTGCCTGCAGCATAGGTTACGCAGTGTGCCCTCTCGCCATAGGCTCAGCCTCCATTGACCCATTCCTACTTCGAGGTTTACACCAGCCGTGTGTGTGTGTGTGAGGGTGCGCGTGCGCGTGTGCGTGCGTGTGTGTGTGTGACACACACACACACATAGTGTAACGAATCTGAAACCGCTCCTGACCGGTTGAAGTGATACGCCAGCCTACTCATCGAACAAACAGATGACATCATCTCGAAAGAATGCAGTCTAGAACCATCAGTAAAATTCTAGACGAATACCGAACTGTCTACAGAATTCTCGAAAGGACCTTTACCGATATAAGCCCGTCTTCCCGACCTAAGAGGGCAGTTTAGAAAGTGAACCGAGTGGTTAAACAAGCAATTCAAATAGTGTAAATAAATTAAGTGTTAGTTACTAAAGTTATAATAAATAAATTAGTTTGTGATTGAAATATTGTTGGACATAAATTTGTTTGAGACAGGTAATTCGTTAATTTGCCACGATACTTACCGAATCACCTGACTCCGCGCTCGGAGGTGGTCGTTGGTTGTGCTTCGTGGGCCTAATGTATTTATCCCTTTCGCGAAATCTGGGGTCGTCCCTGTTGAGCGCTTCGTGCAAGTCACGCAGCGCTGGACTGGCATGTGTTCATATTCTTTCGAATACGTTTTCAGCGTGTTCTCTCATGTATATGTCTACATAGTGGATGTTACCTTCCAGGTCCCGGTAGATGTATCTGTTTGGCTTATATCGTGGACCGTTTATGTCCCTGCGCACTGGCCCCGGCAACGGAGGCATACAGAATGATGGGCAGTAGAACGGTCTTGATTAGAAGCAGTTCCACTTGGAGACTCATGTTACTCCTGAGTCCAATAATGGCATTGAGTTTCTGTCTGGCGGCTCTCGGCAGCCCTATTCTCGGCCGCATGTGGGTTCTGAACGTTAATCTCCTGCCGAGGGTGACTCCCAGGTATCTTGCTTCGTTGGACCAGACCAGGTTACGTACAGTAACCTTAAATGCAGGCAGTACAAAAATTCATTATCAATTTTGTGCAATGAAAAATTGAGTTTTTGTTTCATTTGTGATACCAAGCAGTTATCGGAGCTTTATTGGAAATAATAAAAATAAAAATATTTTGAAACTGGGACATATGCGAGTTTAACCATTGGCAACCTTGTTCGTAGGTTTAGTATCTGCTTAAGGTTAAGGTTGACAGTTGACAAGACAAGCAGCAAGATATCCAGTGAGGTTGAGAGGTATCTTAAATCTTCCGATTGTTGTTTTGCCTAAAAGTGGGGTTATGTTTTCAGTAAAATGTGTTTCTGAAATCTTTCTTACAAACTAGACAATCTTATGCTGAATAATGGGCTTAACTAAACAATATTTGCGATATGTTCCTGCTGGAAACTTCAATATAATTGCCAGTGATACATGTAATGCAGTTTTCGTTACTTTGGAGGGACAAGAAGGAAGATTTGTTGCTGTTGGTGCCTGTGAACATGTGATAATATGGGACCTCAGGCTGGGAGAGAAGGTATATCTTTTTTAAATCTGAAATTAAGTTCACAATTGTTATTTCCGCAATACTATTTTATGTTTAAAGGCTCAAGTATTACCTGGGGAAAAAGCTGCTGTGACAACTATCTGTGCCAGTCCTAACAAGAGGCATTTAGCCGCAGGATATTCTGATGGAATAGTACAGATCTATGATTTAGAATCTGCAGATATTGTTAGCACTTTTTCGGGACATCGTTCTGAAGTTACAACCATAATATATGATGCCTTTGGTCATAAATTAGCTTCAGGATCCAAGGTAAGAATAATTTGAAGAATTGTAAGATTTTCTAATGAGAGATTTTTCAATGTTCCAGGACACTGACATAATTATATGGGATACAGTTGCAGAAACTGGTTTGTGTAGGTTATCTGAGCATCGTGGTCCTATCACAAAAATAGAATTTATGAGTCAACAGCCAGTTTTAATTTCATCTTCTAAAGATGGCTTTGTGAAATTCTGGGATCTGGATACCCATCATTGTTTTGAAACATTGACAGGGCATCATACAGAGGTAAAATTCTGCTTTATAAATGACAGAGTTCACAAAAACCAAATTATACTAAATCATAACGTGTAAAACTATTCATCTTAAACTCTTGTTGTGTTTAATTCCAGTTTAAGTATTTTGTTTGTAGGTTTGGTCCTTGGCTTTGATGAAAAATGACCAATACCTAGTCACTGGATGTGGTGATGCTGAACTTAGAGTTTGGAAGTTATCATCACATGATACAGTAAGTATTTCACTGCTTTATTTTATGTAGCAGTCTAGATACTAGGATGTTATAGAGCGACAATTCTGTGAGACTGAGGTACAAAGAAGATAAAATCCAGTTATTTTGCCTTAACAAAGAGTGTAGTAAATAAGCTGTGATGTGACAAGTTATTTCCAACCTCTTAATGAAAAATTGGGTTTTTTGGTTTACAAAATACTAATGTTTGAACAGTAAATAAGAACATATTTTGAAACTTTTGGAAGATGAATTTATCCAATTCAAGGTGATCATAGAAGTAGAAAGACCATTTACTTCATATATTTCAGTCTAGAAGAGTAAATATTCATTACATAAGATGAATGTTTGGATCAAATTTCTAATGATAGTGTTAACTCCTATATTGATGGTATAAATAGTTGATTTCCATCATTTAACTTCTACTTTTAGTCTCATTAACAACGATGTTACAATCCTTCAAAAACACAAATATGATCCCCCGTCTTCTCGATTACCTTCCTCTCACAATTGATGTTATGTACAATTCTTTCGAAACAAATACTTTTATATGTGTAATTCAACGTTTATATGAAAGTAACTGTTTCAGGAGGGCTTTCTACCAGTTTGTGTCTGAAAGTTTCTTCTTTGCATGATCTACACTTCCATGTATAGAGTTACTCATTTTCAAATTGATTACTTCCTTACCTTCTTTGGAAGATTCCCACATTTTTTTGTATCAAGATGGAGTAGTAGAAAGCCAAAAACTTTCTTTGCAAAAACGTAATCCCTCCTAGAAAAATAACCCCTTCAATTAATTATCAGTTTATTCAGAAATTTGTTTATTATTTCCTTATCTCAATATCTACAAGCAAACTATTATTCCAACGGAGTTGTTCATCATTCTTCTCTCTAATAATCTCTTTATCATTCACTAATGCTACTTTGATACATACTATATTCTACTGTGTGTATATAATAAAATCTTCTGAATACACTTATATTTTTATCATTATTATCTTTTTTGTGGGTATTAATAACTGACCTGGTATTCATTCTACTATTTGTACTTTTTAGTAGGAAGGTCCTTCTTTCCGTTATTTTCTCCTACTTCCTACTACTTTTTCAAAAACAACTGAGAGTTGAAAAAATGTTTCAAGAACTAACGAAAAATAATTTGTTTCAACTTCAATACTTATCCATATTCCTATTCATATGTTTACTTGGAATAGCTTTTCCGAAGGTGGAAGAAAATTGAAATATATTAATATTTTAAAAACGCTTTCATTTTCAAACTTTTATTAGAAGAAAAGAAACTTTAAAGTAAATCAAACCAATGAATTGATTTACAATTTATATGTTATAAGAGCTTGTCTCGAGATTTACCTGTTTTAATAAAATTAAGTAACTTTTTCTCAGAAATACTTATGTTCAAAATGGATTCATATTGTAACTGTGTCTACACCAGTAAATCTCACGACATCCCTTTATATCATACTAGTACTATGTTGCTGTATCACTGCTGTTCCAATGTTTTGACAGAATCAGAATCAACGAACTTAAGCGTGCACAGCGTTATAGAACAGTTCTTTAAAAAACTTGTTATACAGCGCCATCTAGTGGCGAGTTACAGCAAAATTGATAGCCTAAAAACCTTCTCTGTGAAAAATTACTTATACATGTCAAGTTTCATCACGATCGGTTGAGCATCCAACTAACAAACATCCATTTTTATATATATGTTAAATTGTGTAATAAATTGATAATTGAATAGAACTGTTCGATACTCGATGAAAATCCATATTAAAAAAACTAATCAATACAGTTCATTGTATGATAAGGGTTTTACAAAAACTACGAAACACGTGTCGCGGTATTTGTAAAAATCATACATTGTATTATTGATTAGTTTTTTTAATGAATTAATCATGGTGTGCAGGATTTCATGGCCGGTGTCGAACAGGTTGTTTGATTTTTCTGGGTTTATCAGCTGTGGTCTGCAGGTTTTAATACCTGACGTTTCAACAGCTATTTTGGCATACATCAAAGGCAATGCGGCAATGGTCGCAGCATTGCCGCATCTCTTTTGGTAATAATAAAAAAAACGTCAAGTATAAAAACCTGCAGACCACGGCATATATACTCTGAAACATGAACAATGTGTGTAATAAATTAATTCAATTCAAATTGTATTTTCGCCATCTTAGATTGCCCAAAATATTGCATTTAGAGTGGTGTTACGTTTATTGTTTGTATTTTTTTCAGCAAACTATCATTTGTGTGCATTGGGTACATGCGTTATCTTAGGCGGTTCTCCATATTGGGTTTAGAGTGACGTCATGTCTTTTTTTGCATTCTCTTTACGGGAATATATAAAAAACTTTCACCTTCCACCTTGGGAGGTCTGCCATGTTGCTTATCAAATAGCATCACTTAGCTATAGATAGATAGATAGATATTCATATATTTATACAGAGTGTATGTAAATCTTGTATAAAAGTTAAAAGAAATACTTTGTCCGAAAAATACGTCACTGAACAAAACTACAAAAGAGTAATAAGATACCAAATTTGAATACAACACGTCACATAAACATATAAGTATAGAGTTGGTGAAATAAAATTTAACACAAACTGTCAAAATATTCATCTATAGTATTAGGCTCTATATTGCATAAAAATTCTTTCACAGACTTCAGAAAACCGCTGGTCATCCCAATGTCTCTTATATCCTGTGGGAGAGAATTAAAAAAATGAATCGCACTGTAGATAGAAGTTTATTGATCAGAAACCAATTAAACATTGGATTGTCAAGTCAAAATTACCATAGTTACAGTTTGCTTATTTCTAGAATAAAATATAAAAACATTAATGTCTCGATGTTCATCTTAAATTTA
>WOGP01001094.1:0-20417 GCA_015342065.1 Leptinotarsa undecemlineata | reverse complement strand
CTTCCTAGTTCCTACCTGAAATGTTATGAATGAAATCCCAATACCGTTCTCCTTATGCCACATTGCCAAACTTTATTTACAGCAAATGCGATTGTATGTAAGAAGTGTTGGGCGTTCTAGTGTTCCATCTCTCTCTCCTACTCATAAACATCAATTGACGAATCGGTCAGTACGTCTTCTCGCGATCGTTTGAAGGAAATAAGGTCCGCCCCTATTTGTCTCGATAAATTTCGAGGTTATGTCCGATTTGAATCTTGCTCGGTGTCCTTACGACCCTTGCTGGTTTATTGTGGCTCACACAATGAACTGACAAGGGTTTATTGTAGTTCACGCCTACCTAACGCCTCGTGCTTACAATTTTTCGCTCTTGGGTGATTGATTTCTTATCCTATTCGGTACGTAATATACTATTATCAGTATTACAGTTTTAATCCTTTGTTCTATATCCAAATCCATGAAAATAATATACATATGAATGTATATATTTAACAATTCTCTTCAACGAGAGTTTCTTACCTACCACTTCAATCAACCTAATGATTCTAAAATTCATGAACTCAAGCTATTGCTTTCTTCAGTCATTATCGAACACCACAAAGCAATTATTCAAACACTTTCACCATTCCGACAGAAATAACTCTTGGTCCGTATCTGCCCACCGAAATACCAAGCTAGTACTAATAAAGTATAGTGCCCGAAATTCATTTGCCCTTCTTAGACTCACTACGTCTTTAATCTTAATTACCAATCTGTTTATAACATACCTAATGAAGTATTAGATGTTAATCACATGCCGATTAATATACGCTCCGATGGCCTAAGAGTGCATTAGCATTTCCACAGTGGAGAGAAATTAGGTCACTTTTTACGTCCTGACTCCAAGTTGGAGTCAGAATTTTATTTTTTTTTTCAATTTTTGGCAGGTATTTCAATAGCTGGAAGTTTTTTTGTCGACTCATGTAATGGAGGTGTCAATTTCTGGAAAATATCTCTTAGCTTTCTACTTGTCCGTTATTATAAAGAAAATGAGAAACTTCCGAAGAAATCAATCAAATTTCAATATTCACGATAATCATTACAAATTTTCATTTCTAATACGAGACTCTGACAGTAGTTGGATTGATATTTCAGAGTATCAGCATAGTAAAAATCAACCTTTAAGTCCACTTCCACTACTTTCATTCACAAATTCACAAAGTTCTCGATGACCTCGAAATGAAGTGCGGAGCCAATTTCGTTATTTTACCATAGGCGTGCGCTTATTAAAAAACGAAATTTAAGGTTATTATAGAATATTTCGTGGGAAATTCATTCACATCGGGGATGACAATTCACCACACGGAACAAAACCCGGGAAAATAATTTCAACATATTCCTGTCCGTAGAAACCTTCGATTAAACATTCAAACACGTTTACGGGGAGATGAGGTCATATCGAGAAGAAGAAGAAGAAGAAGAACTAAGGTACCAAAACATTTAGGTAACCAAGAACGGTATTTATGTAACAAATCATTATACCCACACAGTAAGAATAGATGCCTATTCTAAATGAGCCGTAGTCATTGGGATATCTCGCAACGATTTTTTTAACTTTCACTTCAGGAAAGGATGGTTCCAATAACTTTAGTAGATCAGCAGCACTGCTGTTTTTTTTGACTCTGGATACATGTAAATCCACATACTTAGGTACACCCTTTACTTCAGTATCATAACTGTTTCCGATTATACATTTTCTTCTTGAACGATTATGAAAGACTAGCTCATCTTCATTTTTTATTGTTACTTCATTAATAGTTTCTTCAACACCTACAGTTGTAATTACTTCACTAGTTGAGGGATCCACTAAGTTTATAATTTCATTACATTTATTCCGTGTTTGGATATTCATTATTTGCGCAGACACCGTCTTAGTGTTTATTTGGGGATTCCCGACTTTTTTGTTCAGTTCGTCTACCTTTAGGCATTTTTCTTCTCTCGGTGTATTTTGAACGGTTTTTGTCAAGACGGAAGGTATTTTATTATCTGTCTGACTTTTTTGCGTTGGCACAAACCTTTCAGGGTTTAATAGTTCGTTTTGCCTCTTTAAAATATCGATTTTGTCAAGTAGTTCTCGAATCAAAATGTCTTTTTGTTTTAGAAGGTATAATAGTATAACATTTCCAGTTTGGTTATTAGAATTACTTACGCCTTCTATTGCTTCAAAAAACTCATTGTCACTGTCAATATCGTCTTTATCACTACAACAAATGACATAAGTTTCATCTTCTGAAACTTTCACTTTGGCACTATATTTAGCGCAACTTGCATGGTATACACTATCACACTTTAAACATTTTAATCCTGTAAGGGATTTTGATTTACAACGCTTACAACAAGGAGCATCTGTAACACGACCGTTCTCACCCGCCATATTGGACATAAATAAAAAAAAATGAAAGGAATACCAAGAACTGTCCACAACAGCAAAAAAACTTTGATGCCATTTTTTACATCTCACAACTGTGAACAAGGATTCTCCATAACGGTGAATTTAAAAACAATCGATTTCAAAAAAGGAACTCCATACAAAGATGTGTAGATCATGCAAAAAAGTAACTTTCAGACACGAACTGGAAGAAAATACCTTCCTTTCTGTGGAAGATTCCCACTTTCTGTATAAAGATGAAGAAGTAGACACCCAAAATATTTACCAAAAAAACATGTATGTGCAATAAAGGCTTACATATGTTTTATTTGATAAAAAACTACAACAATAACTGATTTTTTTATTTTTCCTTCCTAGACACATCCCGCGACTCCCCTGCAGGTCGCGATCCACCGTTTGAGAACCCCTGCACTACTTGATACCGTATTACTTCTATAATTTCCGACATCTACACATAAGTAATTTCACCATTTAACAAATTCAAAAAGGGAATAATATCCAGTAATGCACAAACTTCCTTAGCCGATTTCTGGTCGATAAATTGAATAACATAAAAATTGAAACATGCGTAAGAGATGAAATGCCTTTTTGTCAATCTTTTTGCTATTGAAATTATATAATTTTTAACTCATATATTTTTCAGGAGAATATGAAATGTCCTTCTCCAAAAAGCATTTTGAGGTGTACCAAAGAACCTAGAAGGCACAAAGGTATCAATAAAACCTTATACATAGAACCTTTGGCATTCACACTAATGGGAAAATGTTTTATAAGGAATAAGGAGCTATCAAAGCCATCAAGCACTATTGATTCAAGTCTCAAACTGCATACTGTACCTCCTCATTCATCAATTGCTGAAAAGATTGATCTCAAAATAGACCACGCGTACCACCTAACTAACAAAACTTCAGGATTCTTAACTATAGGAATTGAAAATGAACAATTGTTCACAACGTGGAATCGACGTTGGTGTCTACTAGAAGGGTCAGATTTCAAATACTGGAACTATCCTTCTGAAGAAATAGCAGCCCCTCTTGGAAATATAAATCTCTGTTTCAGCAAAGCTCAAAAGGTCATACCAGCTGACAGGACAATTTGTGCTAGACCGAGAACTCTCATGATTCCAATACAGAACGACACAAGTGAAAAAAGGTATTTGCTGTCTGCTGATACTATAGAAGGCCTGAAAATGTGGGAAAATGAGCTCAACTTCGTTATAAAGTCCCTAATGATTTGGAACGGTATGGAATGTCTTCCAGTTGAATGAGACTGTGATGGAATAAATATTATTAATTCGATATGTGCATGAATGTAATATATGTGCGTCCGTTTATTTTCTAAGTTCAAAAACGCGTTTCAAAAACGCAGCTTTTCATTTTATTTATTTTCAATATGCAAAAAATAACTAGGTATACATTGTTACATGTTACACTTGGCATATTAAACTTATTTATAATCAAAATACGACGATCTTTATGTATTAAAATTGCTAAAAAGAGTGATTACGATTTTGTAAAAGATAAGATGATCTGATTTTCAGTGACTGATTTCAAATGATGTGTATTGTAATATATTTGATAAATAAATAATTCCTAACTGACCATCGTTTTCAATGTAAGGTAATTTTCTTCTTCAAAAAAGACACAAGTATGAAATCAACATCGATCATTTTTACTTCAGCAGAAAGTGGCATACTAACTCTATCATGGTTAGTAACTGTATGAATATCACAAGACACTAATTAAAATATATTGAACATCATTAACAACAACAGTAACTTTAGAACTGCTTTTACTTCTTGTTTAAAAAGCAATGTTGAAGAACATTTGTGTTTTTGTGTCCTTAATATTGAAAACTTTTTTTGACAAAAAGTTGAGTTCTGAAATGATACTTGTTTTGATTTTTGTTCATTTGAAACCCAAATTATGAATAAATCGTAGAAGACTATTGCTTTAAAAAATAAATTAATAGGTACATTATTCATATCAAGGTCAAAATTTAGCTCGAGTCTTGAAAATAAGTTAACTTTTTAATGGCGTTTTTGTTCAGATATAAACGATCCCTATTTCACTGAATATTTATTATGATTACAAAAAAAATCAGTTTGGTTATTTTAGTAACTTTGCTTTGTCTTCTATTCGTTTTTAATATTTGATAAAACAAAGAAAGTACCATTCATCAATCATTATTTGTTTCCCATTACATTTGCCAAAATCTCCTCTACGCCGCTATGAAGATTGAAATTCCGCTGTGGTTGGCAACACTGCCGTGGTCACTTGTCTCACCACAATGATCTAAATAATTTAACTTTTTATTAGATATCATTTTTTGACAGGTTAGGTTGGGTTAATTTTTGATTGAAAAATTTTTAAAAATTGACAATCCGAAGTCTGTAGAAAATGGTTCCAGACAAAATCTATACTAAAATTACAAGAGTGAGCTAATATCCAAAAATGGTACTTTCAACTTATCTGATTAGTGACAATATCAATATATTGGGAGAGATGACTTTATAGTTTGATGGGAATAGGAAATATGAAAAATCACAAAAGTAAACTAATCCGAAAAGATTAAACTTTTCTCAATGCTGGCAACATTAGCATATCAAGGTGAAACATTTAAAATGTAAATTATTTATGAAGTTAGTAGGTACATTCATTCCTATAAGGACAATAAATCAACATTTTTTAAGCAAATATATTGTCAAAAACAATAAAATATTAATATGAAGATAAAAAATTTGATCGATTGAAAAGTAAACGTACAAAATGTTTCTCTGTAAATTATTTCAAAAATCATTTTCAGTACATTATAACTCCAATTATTATCCAAGTCAATCAGGATCAACACTTGTTCAGATAATCAAATATAAGCTCATCTTACAGGAAAAAACTTTGAAAATGATTAAAGTAATTTGACAAAACTGAACTGATTCCTCTCTGGCATTATAATTACTTTCAGGGGCATTTTTCTATTGAAAGATTTAAATTGCCTGGTAAATGTGGTACATTTCTAAATAAAAATTGGAAGGCACCATTAAGATTTTTTTCTCTATGAAGATAGATCTGTATCTGTGCCTGATTCGTGATGAATTGTTTGCAATGTAATTTTGCCTAAAAAAATTCAAAAAATGTTCTTCCCAAAGTGAACAATATAGTTGTACTTTGCATAACAGGAGTTCTACTGTAACTGAAAAAGTTAACACGTTATACATACAAATACATTCATTTGATCACTTTGACAAATATTTATAAGATATTTTCAAGAACCAACAATCAATGATAACATGATATGACATAATTAAAATTCATTAAAAATTTGTAAATGTCACAAAATACTTTCCAACAAGAAAATGTTCAGTATATATCCACTATCAGACATTATATAATTACAATTCTATGATAAGAACCCAAAAAGAGGAGTAGCTGAAGAATCAAGAATAATAATTGAAATGATTTTGATAATTTTATCAGCCATCAAAATTCTTCACCTATAAATTTTTTTCACTATGAAAAAGCTGCTATGACATATTTTTTAAATTAAGTTTGTGAAGATCAAATTGTAAGGTGTAGTTTATGAAATTCACCTATAAAGACAAGAAACTAGATCTACTAGACTATATAAATCTTCAACTACTTCGGAAATTAAATTTTCAACTATTAAATTCAGCACAGAACTGAAGGTAGTTTGCAAATATGTTAAATTCATTTATGAACTAAAATACAAAACTGATGATTACATACTTATTTAACATCCTGATAAAAAATTTATGCAACTTCAATTATCGTTTAACTATTTCAATTATTTAAAGTAATTCTCAGAACACACCTTATTCAAAAAAATTTTCTTTGAAAGTTATTAGAAATTTAGCACCTGGTTTTTATATGCAAGACCCACACCATGGGAAAATATGTTAACTTTGTTCTACCACCTCTTTTTAAAAAAATATATAAACTGCACTTATTGCTCGATAAGTGAGGATTGGATGAACTTTACAATGTAAAAAAATGCAATGCCAAGACCAAAACACATTAAATGAGTCAGATATTTTTTTGGCAAAGATAACCCAGGAGCCAACAATATTCTCAAATAAGTCAAATTTGCTTGAGTGTAGGGAGGATACCTGGGACAAGATAGAGTCTCTCCAATTAAGCCCAAATTTTTATGCAAAACACCCTTTTTATGAGTGAATGTATCATAACTGTACTTCCCATGATAGTGTCCCATGCCGCTACTACCAACACCACCAAAAGGAAGGGAGTGTACAGTTAAGTGCATAATAGTATCATTCACAGTAACTCCACCAGCAGGTGTATTCAACAAAATTTGCTCGATATCTCGTTTCCTGTTGGAAAAAATGTATAAAGCCAGTGGTTTCTCCTGACTATTTATAAATTTTATAGCATCATATGCATCTTCAATTGAGATTATTGGTAATATAGGACCAAAAATTTCCTCTTGCATGATTGGAGATGATGGATCAACATTTATCAGTATTGTTGGCGCAATGTATTTGTCAGCGAAATCAACTTCACCTCCATGGGCCACCACATTTCCTTCTATCAAAGTGGAGAGTCTTCGAACATGTCTCTCATTCAATATCCTACCATAGTCTGGGCTGGATTTTGGATCCTCTCCAAAAAGTTCTTTCAAGGCTTTTTTGCATGCGGTCACAAATTTGTCTTGGAGGCTTTTAGGACAAAGAAGATAATCTGGAGCTATACATGTCTGCCCGGCATTAACACATTTTCCCCAAATTATTCTTTTAGCAGAAATTTCTATATCTGCTGTTGAATCTAGGTAAACAGGACTTTTACCTCCCAATTCCAAAGTTGTTGGTGTTAAATGTTTAGCAGCAGCAGCTTGAATTATTTTCCCCACTGTTGTGGATCCAGTGTAGAAGATATAATCAAATTTCTCTTTCAACAATTCAGTTGTTTCTGGGATTCCGCCCTCATAGACTTGAAAAGAATCAGCATCTAGATATTTTGGAATAGACTTCCCTATGAATTTTGATGTAGCAGGTGATAATTCTGATGGTTTAATAACTACACAGTTTCCAGCTGCGATAGCACCAATAACAGGAGATAAGGTGAGGAGAAGTGGGTAATTCCAAGCCCCCATTATGAGTACAACCCCAAAAGGATCATGTAAGATATAAACTGAATCTAGAATATTAGCGATTGTTGTAGGTGGTTTCTCTGGTTTTGACCACTCACGAATATGCATGAGTACATACTCTATTTCACAAATGAGAAAGTTAACTTCCATCAACAATGATTCTATTTTGGACTTATGCAGGTCATCAGCAAGGGCTTGTGTGATTTCATCCTTATTTTCTTCTAATAAGCGTTTCAGAGCATTCAGCTGTTTGATTCTGTATCCAATTGGTTTAGTCTTTCCGCTATTGAATGTGTTCCTGAGGTCACTAACTAGTTCTGTAGGATTTTTATTTTTCGACATCTTTTACAAAATCCTTTTTTGGAAACAGTTCAACAGAACATATAAACAATTATCACAGATTACAACAACTAATGTTCAAGATTCACTTATTCCTTTCCTTTTCAAAAATGAAAGAATCTTGACCAAACTAGTCAAAGGTTGCGATAGCATCTAATGTTCACAGTCCAATGTGTCACAGAATAGTAAACAATTGTTTATTCTGTGTTATGTTGTTGTTATCCAGTGAACTCTATACTACCATAGTATACAATATACTTTTCACTGTTGTTAGTTGTTATATTGTTGTCAGTAATGTCAGTTCATTTCTCTATGGTCAGTTCACAAATCACTAATCTTCTGTGTTGCCGCGACCACAGTAGAAAGCTAAAGGCGCGACCCTTTGAAAAGAGTACTAGAAGGCGAACAAAAAAGTACTAGATGAAACAAAAGCATTAAAGATGAATCTATCAATAATAATTAACACACACATATATTTGGGAAAGAAATGTTTGACTTTCTACTCTCCCAGTTTTATATTAGAAAATGTGGGAATCTTTCAAAGGAAGAAATAAAGCAAATGATTCCAAAATAAAATATTTACAAAGAAGTTAAAATCATACAATAAAAGAACTTTCAGACCCAATGTGGAACTGAAAGCCCTTTCGAAACAATTACTTTTATATGAATATTAAATATGCTTTCACAACCGGATACTTGATAAAACATAATAAGATCTGGACGGGATTGGTCCATTCGATCACAACCTACTAACCCGGGGTTGTTGGTCCTTCAAGGTTTCTTTTCTCTCGCTGGTAGTGTCTTTTCTTTCTTCGATTACTTTCTGCTCCAATCCCCATAATTCATTTTTGCCCTTGAACAATGACACTACTAGTTTGAAGACTCTAAATTGGTGGGCTCGTTAAACGACTTCAAAACAGAAAATTTAGTTAATATAGGATAGACAAAATAACTTATGTATAATTTCTACTGAGATTTTTATTTATTACGGCCGGTTTTGGTTTATTACTCCAAAAGACAAGACAAAAAACAATAGACGAAAGTTATTTTCTCCATCATAAACTTAATATGAATTTCCACAAAATAAACAGGTCATCAGTTGAACGAGTTGGAAAATAAAGCATATATTGTTGACTTATCAGAATGCAATCCTTTCATTCGATAGTATAAATTTGAACCGAATAACAATTTTCCCATATCTTCGTCTTTGAGATTTGGATTCTCAAATGATTATTCAAAGTATACTTTTGATGAAAAGACAATTCATAAAATATGTCTGTAGTGAATTTTGCGGTGTCAGCCAACATCAGAAGAACATTCAATTAATTGCATCTTCAATTTGTCTAAGAGACGACCAATAGACCTGACAATCCAAACTCTAAATGCTTTTGTAGGCTTGAAAGAAATGCATGTTCGTTTATTTTTGTGGAAGCTGAGACAAGTTTCCACTGCTTTGCATAATTCAGGTCAGGGATATATATTTTCTGATCACAATTGAGATTGTCGTTGAGGTCGTATTAATATGTTGTTCAGTAAAGTAGATTGCGCATAGCATCAACTATTTCTTGGGATCTCATTAGAAGATTCTCTGCTTACCAGTGACGGATTCAGATTCACTTCGTATGATATATTTGTCAGAGTTTGGAGGTCAATTTTTGGTTTCTTAATATTTTGAACGGAAGTGTGACTTTTGCAAGATGAGCATAACTTGTTATAATGATGTAATTTTAGAAAAAATAATAACGTTCAGTATGAAAATATGTCTCTTGCATAGTTCTGATTGTTTAAAATGAAAAAACCCTCTTATTGATGAATCCCATATGTTTACGGCACCTATATAAATAAATATAGTGAAATTGTGTTCAAAAAGTTGGTAATTTCTGTTAACCTATCTCTGCTTCCTATAAACGACACCCTCAAACGTCGAAAGGTAGAAATTAACGAGGTCTTACCGTTATATATTATAATTTTATATGTGGAATTTTTTCAATCCTCTGAACATATTCTCAATCACCAAAATTCTCTGTGTGATTTTCTCAAGAAATAAAACATTTTAAATATTACCTACGTGATAACTCAAATACCTACGTTTTGAATATCCTCTACTTTTTGTTTGGTACTTCTACCTTTTTCACTAAATATTTATGTTGGTTTACTTGACAATTAAGATGGAATAATTAAAAACTTTCCTCTTTTTTTCAAGGTCACGTGAAGATCATATTAATTCTGTTATCTACATTAGATGTTCATCATAGGTATATTAGTATTATCTACAGTTCGAGTTGCCTTTCTTAGTTGAGAAATGCTTTTCAATTTCCAGTAGAATCCATCCTGTCTGAAATCAAGTAGACGCATTGAGATTATTAAGAATCACCACAAACCCTGAATTATAGAATTATAGTCAACTAAAAAGCTGGTGACTTTGACATGTGATATATTCAAAGAATTCAAAAGTTTATCTCAAGACAAATATAGATATGATTTCTGTGAATGTGCAACTTTTCTCTCTGCCGCGTTGGCAACAGTGTCTAGTGCATTTACCCCTCTAACCAATTACACGTTGACATTTCGAATAAAAATATAAACAAATGTTTAAGGAGAAATTTCAAAACATGAAAAAGTAGATTTGAGAATTAATTTTATTACAAAAAGCAGATGTAGGTGAATGTTCCTCGTATCGTTTTCAATTTTTTTATTTCAAAAAAAAAGGTAATTAAGCATCCACCACATCTTTAGAGAAATATTCTAACGGGACTTTCCGTGTTGAAATGAGTTGATGGAAATGGCACAAAAAACAAATGATAAAGATATAAGGTGGGACTTTTTATTTCTGTGAATAACTAGTTTATAAAATTTTAATATATTTTTTAGATATCGGTGGGTGCTATTTGGAATCCTATGTTGTTTAACTATCCTAACAAGATTCTATAAAGTAACAGAACCAGATCATGTTTGGTAAGTTTATGTTATGACAACAAATAGTGGTAAATTTTTATCATTTTTCAGCTGGGATGAAACTCATTTTGGAAAAATGGGGAGCTGGTATATCAATAGAACATTCTTTTTTGATGTACATCCACCACTTGGAAAGGTATGTATATTCATTTCCAATTCAAAGGTTTTTCTATAGTGCCAATGAACTTTAAACTTTCAAAAAGGATAATGCACAGAGTACTTGCACACAGCAATAAACTTCCTATTGGGTTGAATATTTTGAGCTGTGAAGCGGACAACCAGATATCAGTGTTTTATATGAAATATACCAGCTTTAAATATATATGTTATGTATCATATATAAATATATAAGAAGCAGTGTAAGGTAGGTATTGCAGTTGGGATTGAAGAAGTACCTTTTCAATATTTTAAATTCGAAACAAATAATTACGAAAAATATAACCCCGTGTACATAAGGGATTATTTTCAAATAGTGGCTTTGTCCCAAAAAAAACTTGAAGTTTAACCTATTTTATTAAAAAATACGCCTATAAACCAGTAGTAGCATGATGACTATTGAATATGGTTGAACAAATCTAAAGAAATTAACTTTAAACGTTCAAGCCAGTCTCAAATATTCCTACACAGTAGGTTGAATATATTGACGCCTATCAGAAAACAACTACTTCCCTGGCTGATACCACGAAGGGCATTGGATTATATCTGACAGGCGTCAGTACAGGAATCTTCACAGAAAATTTCCTGCATATGCAATTGGCAATACAACCGAAAGATTCTACCTTCAATTTTGGAACTTGCAGACCGATTTCGGGCTCATTAGCCACTCATCAGTGCAAGATAGTGTCCAACATCAACCTGAAGTCACTGATATTCCATAATTGAAAATCGGAATTCTTTCAGAGTATTTCATTTCTCTTCCTAAGTTGGAGCGAACAACAAAATGTCTCTTCATCTAGTGGACGAGGTACTAATCAACTGCATATCCGTAATTTGCCCGAGATTCCTCTGAATAAGGAAGAAAAACTTTCTTATTAGTCAGTGGGCTGTGCTTGAAGACTGGCAGTAAACAAATCTAAAGAAATGAACATTGAATGTTCAAGCCAGTCTCAAATATACCTACACAGTAGGTTGAATGGACTGACGCCTATCAGAAAACAACTACTCCCCTGGCTAATACCACGAAGGGTGTTGTGGATTATATCCGACAGTTGTCAGTGCAGGAATCTTTACAGAAAATTTCCTGCATATGCAACAAGTCAACCAGTTTACACCTTGAAGTATCAGAAGTTTCATTGGAATTAGTAAGTGTATCTTGGTGTTTGTATTTTAGATGTTAATTGGAGTTTCTGGATATTTGAGTGGTTATGACGGCAAATTTGCATTTGATAAACCTGGAGATAAATACGGAAATACATCTTATGTTGGAATGAGATTGGTAAGAACACACTCATATATTAAAATAAGATAATATAGAAAAGCAGTCATGTTCAATGTTGAAAAGATGAAATTTAAATGCGTATAAGGTGTGAAATAAATTGTTTTCAGTTCTGCACTACCCTTGGAGCCACCATTATACCAATGGCTTTCGTTACAGTTGACGAACTCACAGAAAGTGTATCGGCAGCTTTCTTTTCATCATTACTTATACTTTTTGGTAAGTTCAACTTTTTTCTCATTCATACCCTTTAATGAATAAGCACTCCCTCTCGTAAGATCGTCAAGGGAAAATTTGAAAATACTTACAATTTTTTGTAATAAAGTTTAAGAATATTATTTATATAATTTTTGGTGGTAATTTTTGCCCTCATTATATTCAACCATTGACAGAACATGACAAATTTTTCTTTGTGATCTTGCTTCCTTTCAACTTCTGAAGCTTCGTTTTCTGTAAAAGAATCCACACCTCATCAAAGTTCATATCATGGCAGTTTCAACTTTGATAAGTCCCTGACTCATTGAAGACAGGTAGGTTTCACTTATTTTCATTTTGCTGAATTTGGCATGTCAACTTTTATGAAATAAATAAAATGGTCTTTCAATTCACATTCACTTTGTTATTGTCATAACTAATTACTTTTCGCTCAATTGCTCTGTGTGAGATACATCTAGTGTACAGAAGAACATGATGAAATAGTCGATATACTTGATAGATAGATAGACAGACAGACAGAATTAAATTAATCGTGTTATGCATTCAATACATTTATGACAGGTCAAAAAGAGTGCAGATGCACAGTGTACCCAGTACAAAGTTAAAAGATAATATACAATTATTAATGATCATTTGAAATAAAACTTAACTGCTTGATAGAATAAAATGGGTAGAATAAAATATTAGTGATACAGATAGATAGATAGATGTTTAGTGACTATGTTATATAAAAAATTGCATTTGTAGCAGGTCATGAGGTGTGGACAATTTGTATGTATAAAATAGTAGAACACAGTATGCACTTGAAGACAAAAAATAACAGGCATAAAATATTATAAGTATAGATAAAAGTTAGCGGAGTCTATTATCGAAATATGTTGGGAGGCAGATCTGTGAATATGTATCATAAGTGTGTGACAGAAAATAGGGCAAAACTTTATATATTGTCGGCAATAAATTCATCAACTGTGTAGAAACAGTGGTGGGAGCATAGTTTCTTGGCTTCTGCTTGCATTGATTATAATTTAGGTTTTTAATTTCGTCAGGTAATTTGTTATATATCCTAATATCAACAGAGTTTCTGGCTGACATGCTCAAAAGATGTCTTTGTTCTCTTAGCAAATTTTATTTCTGGTATTGTAATTATGGAACTCCACATTAGTTGAGTAGGTTTTTTTGTTTATATGTATATGTAGTAGTGAGTAGTATATGTATAGGGTATATGAGCGGACCAGTTGAGATTATCGTCCAAGGTTATTCCAAGGAGTTTAACAGTGTCAGTGATGACATTTTGAACGTGTTTTGCTGATATGTCACTAATTTCATTTTGTTTTATCTTTGACAAATAGCATGAATGTTCTTTTTAGGTGGTCTAACTGGTATCTGAGAGATCACAAGATTTTTCACAATCTGTTGCCAACATTCTTTACTCCTAGCAAAAATGTATTTTGAATTTCAGATGTGGGACTCATTACTATTTCACAATATATTCTTTTGGATCCTCTGCTACTGTGTTTTATGATGGCATCTTTTATGGGTTCAGTCAAAGTGTCTTCCAAAAGGACTGAAGAATTTTCAGTTAAGTGGTGGTGTTGGTTGACATTTACTGGAACAATGTTGGCATGCTGCATTTCAGTCAAATTCGTAGGTTTGTTTGTAGTTTTATTGGTTGGAATGATGACTGTGTCAGACTTATGGAATATTTTAGGAGACTTGAGAAAACCAGTGGTAAGTACAGTTACTATATTGGTATTGGTGCATGTTTATTACAAAAACATGATATGAACGAAATAATAAAATAAAATTTCAGTTTTAAATCGTTGAAATCACACAATATGGAAAAAGTAATAACTTAATTCATTACGAGTCCCTTCCCAAGAAAGGATTTGGTGTCAATGAATGAACGCCTAATATAAACAGCACCTTTTTTTTAATAATTGTTTTACTTCGTTGAGGGTTGAAATGGACGATTAATTCATCTTTATCGAACTTTTGCATTATTATACTTGAGTTTTATTTATAGCTTTGATGTTTATGCCATTCTGTCTTTACATGCCTTGATAAATCGTCGCCATCTCAGTATAGTCATTTTTTGTATTATGAGTTTGGTGTCTTCAATGAATATTTGTCTCAGTATTGAAAACACTTTTGATAATAATAATAATTGTTATGGTCTTTATTGGGTGAAATGGAATATAACGACCAAAAGGTGAAATTCAAAATTGCAGTGTAGAATACTACAGGTTTGTTCTATCACTAAACCTGACGTTTTCAAATAAACTAAATTGCAACCATGTTTCAGTAGTCAGTATTTTTTCCAAAATAACATATTTTTTATAAAAATATTTCTTCCAATATTTCTATTTGCAAGATTAGTTTTGTCATATTCCAGGTTTATCTTGAATATGTTAGTGTTTATATCTTAGTAAGTATTATACCTTCATAGTTTAACTCAATATCTACTTTTCTTTCATTTTGATTGATAACATAAGTTCTTGTAATGCATCGGTGAACTTTTACCAGTACAGTTTTTCAGTACAAACTGCTGTATTTCAAAAAACTCGGTTGTCATCTGCTATTTAATATTCAGTTCAATGCATTTTTAGAGAATCGAGAGCTCTTAAGTTTCAAAAATGGATTTATAAGTGATAAATCCACAACCACAGCAAATGCTGAATTGTGTAACAATATTTATGTTGCACTTAATAGGAAAAAACATCCAACAACCCTATACTTTGACCTTAAAACAATTGATCATACACTCCCACTTGATGAATGTGAGTTATAGGTGCTGCAAATAATTGAGTTGCTTCATGCTTGAAAGACAGGAAACAAGTAGTAGTCATGAATCAAAGTAAGTCACAACCGAGAATAATCAATATTGGTGTACCACAAGGATCTATCTTAGGTCCAGTTTCTTTTATCATCTTTATGAATGACATTGCACATTCCTGTCCCAACGCAAAAGAAATATTTATGGAGGCTGACGATACAAATATGCTGGTCTCAGAAACTAACACAAAGGATGAATAGCACCGCAAGTGAATTTGATAAATGATGTCTTCATAATGGACTATTATTGAATGTATCCGAAACGTTTTTATGATATTTTCAATGCTAAATATAAATGATTTTTAATAAAAATCAATAAAAAGATAATCGAACAATTGACTTCTGATAAATTTCTTGGAATTATTATGGACTATAAGATGACATAGGATAAACACATCAATGATCTTGTGCACAAATTTAGCACCGTGTGCTTTCTAATTAGGCAGCTACAAAGAACAGTATCTTTGGAAGTATTGAAACTGACCTATTATGGACTTGTCCAGTCTCTTTTAACTTATGGTCTAATGTTTTGGAGCAATTCAGCTTATGTCAATAAAATATTTCTTATGCAGAAGAAAGTTATTAGGTTCTTGGTGGGAGCACATCTGAGCACTTCTCGCAAACAATTATTTTCATAGCTACAAATTCTGCCTTCACTTCATAGATATAATGCAAATTACTATAAATATAAAGAAACAAAAGGCTTCAATTTTATCAAATAGCTCAATTCAGAAGTGTTCAACAAGAAACTGAAAATTTACAACAACCCTTCTCCAGACTAAGGATTGGGCAAAACTATCATATTTATCGAGGTAATATAAGGTGTTATAAGTTTTAAGGAACTGTTTGGTACAACTCCCAAATTGTCACTTTGGTGATGAAAAATGTTTTTGACCATTTTATCATAAGGAATTCACTGAAATGTAAAATTTCGCCACCAATTTGGCACCATCAAGAGATGATCTATTCTAATGATCATCTAATGATGTTAACTTATTTGGTAAAACGCACATCAACAAGTTCCGAGTTTGCTAAATGATTTGATGATCAATTCTAAACTGAGATGGATAATAAAGTTACATTTTTGTGTTTAATATCGAAAAGTATTGAACAAAAGTCAGTTTTTGAGGATGAATTCAGAGTTTTATCAAAAAAATACAATAAAATACTTTTAAGTTTATTTACCTCTAAGTTATTTGGCATAACAAATGGAATAGCATAAAAAATATTCATAAACTTTGAATATTTGCTCATACAAACAATTTATAAATAACTTATCACAGTAATTTGAGAAATTTAATGCTCTACAACTGATGAAGGCATTCATGAAATATATATCAAGTAGCCCAACTTATCAACTTCGAAATTCCCAACTTTATACTTTTGTTTATAACTATTAGGCAATTTTATACTACGTATGTCATTTATAATCAGATGTCAAATTTTGAGCAAAGGAAGTTGGGAAATAAAGTAAATCTTATATTACTTGTTTTCCTTGCAAAAAAATATTTTTAAAACTGAATGAAGGAGCCCCAACTGCGGTCGAAATTTATTTGAAAGACTTCACGTGAATTTCATTCCTAAATCCTGGTTGAATTAACCATAAGTTAAATTGGCTTGCATGAATCCACTTTTATAAAATTGTAGTTGATCACATTCTTCTTTTCCATAATTGCAATGTACAATACATGCACTGACTGAAAGAAAGAGGCTAAAATGTCATGAATTTAAAATTATAACTTTATCTTTTTTGGTAAGAATTTTAGTAAGATTCGCAAGTGAAGAAACCTTTTCCTTACTTTTTTTATTAACATCATTTTCAAAGTTTTTTCTTAGCAGTACTACAGAAAGTCAATTTTTTTTCAAAGGAACCTTCACAAACTCACTTTAATTCCTAATTTTCGAAAATCATTAGTCTCATTGCATTTTCAAATAAACATTGAAATATGTTAGTATGTTTCACAATGGTCATAACTATTTGCTCTCATTTCTTTGAAATATAAATTTGTAGGGAAATTGCAGAGTATTGGACAATAAAACACAAAATCAACGTCTTTGCTATCGTTTCGTGATTATATTCATCGCTTCTTCAGAGCTCATAGTACATAACACTAAGTCTGAGAAATATTGTACATTGTGACAATACATTGGTCGTAAACCTATTATAAATAGCAATTGAATGTCATAGCAAATAAAATGTTCTTGTCGCTCCAGCACTCCAACTGTTGATTTTTTGATGTTTTTTTATTCATTATAATTTATTCAATTGCCCTTTTTAATAGGTATATGACCAATGTATTGTCACAATGCACAATATTCCTCAGACTTGGTACCACATACTACATCAGCAACAATATAGATTTTTTGTAATTGTCTAATACCCTGAGATTTCCCTAAAAGTTTAACTACTGGTTGCAATTTCATAAAATAATTTTTTGACAGAGAGAGTTGAATGTATAAATAGTAATGTTCATGAACACAAAGAATGAAATTACTTTGCCGGTTCTTCATAAATATGCTACGGATTGTGACAAACACACAAAACACACCCAAATAGTTGTTTGGTCAAACAACCAATTACAATTAGTATCTACTAATATCACATTCAGTATCTACATATGTTCTCCCTCCTCTTTATGTTTTACATGACTAGCATGATGCACTGGCAACATCATTTTCCCCTCTATTTTTGCTACTTTTTTCTTGAGTAGGGAACCCAGTAAAACTCCCCCAAACAAAATGAGGCCCACTTTGGAATTAGAAATAAATTTCTTACTGCAATCATTAGCATCATCAATTTTCAGAGTCAGGATTTGGTTCCCAACATGTGTTGAAACTATGGCCACTGCCGCATAATATGGCCATGTTTGAGAGTTCATAATCCCTGAGAATATCAAACTCCCCACCATTGTACCAGCAAAGCCACTCAACCATAGTTTTGTATTTTGGTCAAACTTTATAGCAGTTGATTTCAGTCCCAATATAATATCGTCTCTCTTGTCCTGATGGGCGTAGATCGTATCGTAAATTATGGTCCAACAAACTCCGGCCAAATAAAGAGGTAAACAAGTTGCTATATCAACATAACCTTTCACAGCACTGTAACCCAGTAAAGCACCCCAGTTAAAGGTAAACCCTAACACTAACTGGGGCCAATAGGTAAATCTCTTCATAAGAGGATATGTCACAACCAAAGCCAAGGAACTAGCACCTAAAAACACACTAGGCCAGTTCAACTGCAGCAATATCAATAAACCTACACTTAGTTGTCCACTCAGAAATGCCACAGCTTGTTTCATAGAGATATCACCATTCACTAGGGGTCTGTTTTTAGTACGCTCAACTTTACCATCAATATCACGATCCCACATATCATTGATCGTGCACCCTGCTCCCCGCATAACTAGAGCACCTGTTGCAAATAAGGCGAGCATGTGAAGATCTGGTAAGCATCCAGGAGCTGCTGCTGAAGCTATGCTCCAACTACACGGCCAAAAAAGAAGCCAAGTACCTATTGGTCTATCCATCCTAACTAACCTCAAATATGGTCGAATTTCTTTTGGAGCTCTTTCCACTAGTCTGGCGGCCAGAGCTGATTTCGATTCTTCATGAGTCACACTCGTGGCAGTAAACTTGCTTTTACAGAATATTCCGCCATATATTTTTTGATTCAATATTATAACCTCATTTTTTCTCGTGTAGAAGTCTATAAGTTTTATATGTTTGGGAAAAGATCTCAACATTTTATCGAATGGCACCCTTAAGTCGCGAAATCTGGTTTCATTTATTCAGCAATAACACATTCTTAAATATTACTTTGTTATCAACATGTCATGAAGATAAGTCATGTCTGATACTTGAACAAGGCAAACAACATTTTCCACCTTCATTAATATTCACTTGTGTTGATAACATTTTACATTCTCTAGGAATCTTACGTTGGATTTTTTGCTAAAAATAGAGATAATTTATATATATTTTTCCATACCAAATTGTCAATTCAGCAATACACAAGGTCAACCAGCCAATGACAACTAAGAAAACAGACTAGAGTTTTTTTCTGTAAATATGTATATAATCCTACAGAATTGTGCTTTTCTCTACTAAAAACATAATATCTACTGGGCTGATACGACAGATAATCCATATAAATACAAATGTAAAAAATGGAAATGATAGACTTCACAATGACCTTGGAACAAAAAAAGGAAAATTCGTAATGGTCCCATCTATATTTTCAGAAGAAACAAAGAAAAGCATCATTTTTTCATCAAAAGGGCTAAATAGTGAATATTAAAAAATGAATAATAGAGCTCTCTCTCTCTCTATTTTGGATGGTCGTTGCTTCCTATCTTCAGGCGCTTATGAATAATGCTCCCCCTGTTGGTTAACAGGAGCTTCGTCGGGGGGTGCAGAGGTCTTGCACGAAGCAGTGCTGCCACCCATTTTTTCTTCGAACTTTTTTTTATTTAAAAAACTATTGATCTCATCAAGTGATGCGACCCCATGGTTGCCAACAGCGGTAAAATAATGACATTTGCTAATAAATAAATAACAAATATTTCTGAGTTCCTTCTGCATTTTCATTTTTGGGACATAATTGGTACAGACCATCCTATTTTTCTTCATAGCTGTATTCATTTAAGAAAAATGAAAGTGCAGAAGGAACTGGGAAAGATAGGTCATTTATTTATTGTCAAATGTCATTATTTTACCACTGTTGGTAACCATGGGGTCGCATCACTTAAGGTCAATTCTTTGAATAATAAAAACAATTTGGTTTTCATGTAGTTGCCTTCTGCTTGGGAGACCTTTTGGTTTTTTTTCACTTATACAGCCCCCTTTACGTGGTTATCCGAACCACCTTTATTCATCACTTTTTTTTAAAGACACAATGGACTAGTACAACACAAAACGGAGCCCACGATAGTACATGGCATCCGCGTACCTTTGTGGGCGGACGTTATCAGCACGTCCGTCCACCACCACCAGGGAACTCCCATTCGACAGTCTCGGTGTTCGTCTTGAATTTATCCAGGATTGAAGCGTGGCTCCCTTACCCTTTAAACTGATATTCGTCAGAAGGACGAATGT
>WOGP01001093.1:0-20427 GCA_015342065.1 Leptinotarsa undecemlineata | reverse complement strand
CTATCCAGATCACTCTGTCAAGATGGTTGTTCTGATTATTGGAGTCCTTGGTGGAATGATGTCCTCTCTACTCTCGAATCTTAAAATCATACCGGCTTTCCGCACTGAGGCAGACATCTTAGCCGCACAGATGCCGAAGACTATCATTCTTGGCTCACTGCGCTTGCTCAGGACACATGATTCTCGGACCCAATGATCACTTACCCCACGGTGTGGGGAGTGGTCATTGGTTGATAATACTGGCGCGCCCTCCCGAATGTATTGGGGCTTCGGGAGATAGGGCCTGACCAGTGCACACTACGGTGAAAAGAAAATAAAAAAAAATATTGTCTTTATTATCTTATAATACATTTGAAGCAAATCAATCGGAAACAATTCATATATTATATGTAGATAAAGGGCGAAGTTCAATTTATATGATAAGTCATCATTTAATTATTCTTCAACTCCACATGTTGCATCTGTCAATTATTCGGTTGCTCAAGTCATTGTATATCAGGAGTTTTGATACACAAAAGATGACCCTATGAAAACAGAATCTAGAGGATTCATATCAGGACTGCGAACTGGCTAATTTTCAAGTCCTACACGTCTAATTTAGTGATTAGGGTAGGTAATGTCAATATAATAAAAAAAGTAGCGGTCATTTCTCTCATGAAAATCGCATGAAAAATTTTATGAAAATATAAAGCGCTGAAACGATTATTTTGGTCATTCCAACCGCAGCAAAAAACAAGCATTTTTCGAGCCCAATTTTTTTTTTCATATACCCATATTATGTGTAATGGAACATTATGTGTCAGAAGAAATAACCGTCCACAGTGGAACAATTGAAATTGAATTGGTACAAAATAAGTTTTCTGTAAAGAACGTAGACTTTTTCACCTAGAATGTTGAAAAAAATAGAAAATCAGTTTCTTTGGTTGAATCATAGTGATTCGTAATAACGCCACCACGTGAAGGAGCAAAATTTTACCTTTCGAGTAGATCAAAATTGCTCGTAAACTGTAATTAGCATCATGTCTAAGGCCTACATATTCAGTCGTCGGAAATGCGTCATTATCATCTTTCATCACCCCGACAACCTTTCTATTTACTAAAGGAATATCAAACTGATTATTGGAAGGGCAATCCGAAGTATCGAAGAATCGAATGTTTCATGATGAATTTCATTAGTTCGGACTTCTATTGTCTAATATATAAAATGATTTAAAATCCCTGAGACACCTAAAAGAGAAGAATCAAGAAAATTAATAGTTGAAAATAAAAATTATATTGAGCAAAAAAACTGAAATGAATTAACAATGAAATGCAATACAAGGGAAAAATAGAACAAATGAACAAAAGATTAAATGATAATAAAGAAACGAAAAAAGAAAATAATACTGCTCATCACTGGGTGAGAAGCAGTATTTGGAAGCATGTTACCGCAATATTAAAAGTCTGAGGAGTCAGTTCAAAGTGACACTAAAAAAGGGGGTGGGACAGGTATCTCAACTTGAGGGTGCTAGAGAGCGGGTATTATTTCCAATCTCAAACATAAGGACCCTCTAGCTTTTATGGATGATTGCAAAGCTCTCTTCAAGCGGTGAATTCGAAATGCTCTGAAGAAGAATGAATCTATCAAGGTAAATACCACCTTCTGCGGCGAATTTGAGATAGTGAATGGAGACAGAGTACTGAAGGAGTACAAGTACTTTACTACTACAAACTCTCCCATATATAGAGACACCGCCCTCAACGATTGGTTCGATGAAAAAGTTCACCAATACTCCAAGAACTTGAAGAGTTTCAAGAAAGGGACAGCGGCTGGGCGCTGAAAAAGATCTTGAAGTAGGGTGTGAATGTCAATAAGTTCACACCGCAGCTGAGGTCCTCGTTCATAGAAATTCCACCTCAAATTTTGAAAAACAAAGGTTGCGTCAATATTAACATTCCATTACTCGCGCCAAATTATTGTACTTAGTAACTCGCGCACGGTCCAGCAGACCGGCTAGTAAATTATGATATTTCTGAGTGAAATTGATAAGTTGAGAGAAATTCAATAATCTTCGTATGATTTTGGAGCAGAATCAAAGATACTTCAAAATTTTTTGTACAAAAGGAATACATTAAGCACAAAAACAGAAGTGAAAAGTTTCACTGTACTTGAAAGAAAAAATCCACCTAAATTTTCATATTAGACATCACGCATTGGTCTAATATGTTCTAAACACGAATATTTTGAACAGTTATGACAGAGGTATTTGGTTTTTCTGTTTTTCTTTCAATTACAGTCGGCACAGCGGCACACGATTCCCGGGGTTCTTATTTGAGCTTCGGCTACAGCTGGTAAACCACACACTTCTCGTAATCTGCTTTTTATGAACTGCTCTTTCTTTTTGATAGTTGTAGAGGAGGGACATGGAAATATTTGAAAGAAATTCCTTTCTCAGTGTAATTGAATCGGGATGGTTTCTGGGTGTGATTCTCATAACTGTAAACTTTTTTAATTAAGATCAGGTGACAAGGGCGCCTGAGCGGTGAAGCGGTATTCCAAGGGGCTCGAGGGTAGAGTACTAACGGGGCTGATAGGTGAGGCGGAGTACTAAAGGGACCAAGTAGCGGAGTTCTAAGCTTGAATCGCTACAATACTCATTCCATCCTGCGTAGATGACGTCACACGTTTCCCTCACTTCTGTTTGAACCAAAAATTGCATAAGAAAATTGTATGAGAAAATAATTGGAATTTTGGGCCAGGAACAAATTTGTTCATCTATTGGATTTGAATTTCCCGCTGTATGCGCTATAGCTGATTGGTTAATGGAATGACAGTGAAAGTGGAGAAGTGGAGATGGTTTGAAGTAGACTTTGAAGGCTAATGCTCAGTTTACACATAATGGACGTCAGGCAGAGACGAGGCGCTGACCTTTGCCCCTTCCGTGTGAAGTGAGCCTGAGGTCCAAAAAGGTCCTGAATTCAGCTCCATAAGAAAATATATGGGATTCTAGCTAAGAACTCCTACAGCTATATAACTCGTTGTGTATAGGTGCAGCAATTTTGGAAATATCTAAATTATTGATGTACGAGTTTCATTATGGTTTTATGCTTTCCACGATGAAAGGGGAGAATTGTATGTTGTTGTATATGGAAACGGATAGTCTCATATATGAATTGTGGTGTGTAGATGCATATGATCAGGTTATGAAAAAAATAAACTTAAATTCGATCATCAGATTATGCAGAAAATAACCCGTATGAAATAGAAATAATTCGATGAAAAAGTCCCTGGTTTGATGAAGGATGAAGCCAATGGAAAAATGATCACACATTTCGTTGGATTGAGATCAAAAATGTATACATACAAAATGCAAGTAAATGACGAGAAGAATAATAAAGAAAAACAACGTTTGGAACGAAAAAAACTGGATAATGTGCCTTAAATGACGTATATTTGACACCCTATACACAATTAAGAATCACACTCTAAAACGATAGAGTCCCGTTGAACTGCTATATTTCTTAAATGTCGTATTTGAGACACTCTGGACTAACTGAAAAATCACACGCTTAAACGATAGAGCCCCGTTGAACCGTCACTTTTTTTTTAATGAGACACCCTTTATACGTTGAAGAATCACACATTTTTTCTTGAATGACGTATTTTGAGACACCCTGTACACATTGACGTCATGCTTTTTTTCTTAAATGATGATACCTTGATAGCAAACATATTTTTTCCTTTAACACTGCACTTAATGTCACCATTTTGTCCCTTGATCATAAGAAAAACTATCGGTGCCGCGGTATTTGCTTTTCGTGTCAGGCTTCACCGGCTTGTCCTAATAATCCAGTGAAAATCCCAAGTGTTTCGAAAATCGTATTCGGAATAATATTATACTGTGAGAAGCAAAAGATAAAAACGCCCAGGGATACAAATACAAAAATAATTTGAAACTTATAAAAGGAAAAATCCTGTCAAAAATAATATCATATCGAAAAAATCGAATTCAATCATTATAACAATATGCGAGAATCATGACATTAGACCGCCCGTCGATGGGGGTCAAATGGAGTTATGAATACAAAAATAAATCGAAACTCATAAAAGGAAGAATCCTCACACAACAATTTCTTGCTAGAAAAATCGAATTCGATCATAATGACAATCTGTGGAAATCATAAAATGAGACCGCCCGTCGAAGAGGGTCAAATGCGGTTAATAATGAAAAATAATTCAAAATTCATAGAAGGAAAAATCCTGTCACAAAATTCCATGTTGGAAAAATCAAATTCGATCATGATGACAATCTGTGGAAATCATAACATGAGACCGCTCGTCGAAGAGGGTCAAATGCGGTTATGAATGAAAAATAAATCGAAACTCATAGAAGGAAAACTCTTGTCACAACATTTTCAGGCTGAAAAAATCGAATATGATCATAATAACAATCTGTAGAAATCATATTATGAGACCGCCCGTCGAAGAGGGTCAAATGGGGTTACGAATACAAAAATAAATCGAAATTCATAGAAGAAAAAATCCTGTTACAAAATTTTCATGCTGAAAAAATCGAATTCGATCATAATAATAATTTGTGGAATTCATAACATGAGACCGTTCGTCGAAGGGGTCAAATGGGGTTATGTATGAAAAATAAATCGAAACTGATAGAACGGAAAATCCTGTCACAACAATTTCATGCTGCGAAAATCGAATTCGATCATAATGACAATCTGTGAAGATTATAAGATGAGACCGCCCCCAAAGAAACAATCAATAGTAATTTATTACTAAATTCAATACTTTGATATATTCATTCAAAACGCGGTTACATTGTTCCATACTGAGGAATGAAAATAAATTTATAATTGTGACAGTTCTTCTAGGATCCGTACGTAATACCAAAAATGAAATTTGTTCAATTGAGATATTTCTTACTCTAAAAAAGTATCGAACGAAATATAATTCTTTGGAAAGGAAGGTTTTCGCTTTTTACTTTCTAATAATTATACAATCAACGTAGGAATCATCCAAAGAGAGGAAGAAAACAAATAATTCGAAAACAAACTCTTTACAAAGATGCAAAGAAGTAACTTTCAGATACAAACTGGAAGAAAAATTCATTCCATTCCAGAAAATTCCATTTATATGAAACGCTGTCATTGCCAATAGTCGACATTCGATGTTCGGAAAAAGTCGGTGGTCATATTGCTTCTTCAGCACGTATCTGAATAACAGTGAAAGATGAAGAACTCAGTTCTTCCAGTTTGTATCTGAAAGTAACTTCTTTGCATGATCTACACATCTTTGTGAAGAGTTTATTCTTGAAATAAATGCTTTCTTAGGAAGATTCCAATAATTTTTTATAATGATGGTGAAGTAGAAAGCCAAAACATTGTTTCCCCAAGAATTAATATTTTCCAATGAATACCTCTTTCAATTAAAAAAATACATTGTGTGTTTTATTGACACTATTTTTTTATTATATTGAGGAATTCATTTTCTCCCTTTATGAATTCAAATTCAATTATTTATGGAGTTAATGCATTTCTTGAAAATCTTCAGAGTAAACCGTGCAAGGTTTCACGCAAGGTTGCACAGTCGCTAGCTAGCTAGCTTTCACCAACCAATTGGTTTCTTTGTATTTAATTTAATTTTCATCAATGTAACGATGAGGGATAATGAAAATTTGTTGATGAAACACATGCTGAAATGATTGTTAATTATATATTCCAATACATATAATGACTTAACATTTCATGTTATTGATACATATCATTCAAGCTACACATTCTTTAGCTTTGGTATTTATGTCGATGAGTACATCGCTAAGTTGTTTCTTCAAATTATTGAGGTCACAGTCAAATTGTAAGCACCCCTTCGGAGTGATTTTTTCGATAACTTCTTTTTGTTTGTAGTAAATGTTCACGTGGTGACTTCCAAGGAAAGATTTCCACAACTCAAAGTAGATGGTGCTTGCGAAGTATGGGACGTGAGGTTCAAAATATGTACCTAACGCCGAGAGTATTTGAGCAATGTTGATGTCGTGAGCGCTGTACATCCTGAAGAATTGAGCACTGGAAGAATTGTTTCCCATTTTTTCGAAATGTTCTATAACTTCGTTGAGGAATGTTCCAACACCTGAAATATGATAAAGATCGAAATCAAGATTATTCTGATTTGAATGGAAGAATGGAGAATTAATAATTATTATCCAAAAGTTCTCTTTGGTTTCAAAGTCAGTAAGTTTTCAAGTATTTTGAGAGTTAAAATTTTGAAATGATGAAAAAAAAGTAAAATTTTTTGGTGAATTCAACATCACTTCGCCGTACGTTCGGAATTTTCAAAAGAACAAAAATAGTGCTAGAAGGCCGTGGTCGAATGACACCTCAAATATCAGAAGTTTCTTCCACTATAGTAGCAGATGAAATTTTGTTACTTCGAGTTTCAATCGACCATGGCATAATAGCTTGGATTTCGATCTCATCAATTATAACTCCGGCAGTGAAACCCTATCATCTTGTATCTTAAACTTCCATTCAAAGTAAGTTATCAGAAAAAGTTGGTGAAGTTGCTGAATCGTGGAGATGAAATCGATTGTTCTATACGAAATAACTATGTTCAAAGAGTGATCATGTAGAAATATGAAAATTGAAGGTTGCAAAGCAAACTTTGATCAAAACTGTATAGTCGAAATATTACAAAATGAAATTGGAGATTACTGATCATGAAGATATAATGAGATTAACACAAATATATCAGGCGATTTCCATATTGGAATATATTTTGGGAAAAAACTTTTTGGGTCCATCTTCACCAAATAATATAGGTGAGAAGAAGGAAGAAAAATGCGTAGATTGAACTTGATGAAGATATGCAAATCATGCCTTAAAGTTTTTTTAGTAAGGAACTGAAACAAAAACTTTTTCGAAATACTAACTTTTTTCCATTCAGTAGAAAATAAATGAGAATGAGAAGTTTTTGTCCGTTTTGATGTCACGTTTTTTTGTAGCTTCATATCTCAATGAAAATTAATTAATGTGCCATGGTATACACTATACCATAACGTTTCTTTCAGTAACAGAACATTTTTTCGAAGCAACTACTTTTTTCCATTCAATAGAAACTGAACGAGAAAGAGTATATGTATAGTGTCTACCATGGCACACTATACATTTGCCAACGACAATGCTGATGAACGCGTTGTTCCACGTTGTTTGCTAAATTTTGCTCAGGAGATTTCAGCCTCAAAGATGAGCGCCGAAGTTGTCGACAAATAGTAATCTAGGTCGAGGATCCAAGGGCCCTGGTGGAGAGTGACCTATCACAAATGGTGAGTGGAATGGCGAAAAATCTGGGCGGTGTCTCCCATGCGGTTTTTGATGGTTTGATACGTATTGGTAAAGTTTAAAGCTATAAAATTGGTCGCCTCACGATTTGAACGATCGACAGAAATGGTCACGTTTCAAAGTCTATTCTTCTTTGCTTTTCCGCAACCAAAACGTTCATTTTATATATCGAATCAGGACAGTGTTTGGAGACCGATGAGCAACCCAGGGGCTTACCAAAGTTGATAACCCGTCAAAAAAATACCATGGTTACTGTATGGTGGACAGAGGCTGGTGTGATTCACAATAACTTTCTGCAACCTGGTTATACCATCACAGCAGAGTTCTATTGTGAGAAAATCGACGAAATGTACCGAGCATCGCGTCAGCAACATCCGACAATAGTTAAAAGAAGATATCCGATTCAACTTCACGATAGCGTTTTACACATCACCGTATGAAAATCAAACGCATTGAGATTCAAATTTCTACTTCACCCAACATACCTCCCAGACCTCTCGCTAATTGACTACTACTTTTTCAATCACTTCAACGAATTTTTCACCGGTAGAAATATCGCCGATTAGAAGAAGGCAGAAACGCTTTCGTCGATTTCATTCAAACCCGAGCACACAATTTTCATGCTGACGAAATTAGTCGATTCATGTTAGGTTGCATAGTTCTGAATGTCACCTGATATCTTCAAATTGAATAAATATTAACTGAGATAGAACAGTTTGAATTTGATTGATAAACGGACGAAACTTCATATACAACCCAGTACTACAGTCATATATTGATTGATGTCGTGAAAAGACTTTCCTTGAAAGTTTCAAACGGAGTGAGCAATCATAATTATTTCAATTGAAAACACACCTCAAATCACAAATCATGCTGTCGAGAATTCCAAAATAAGAGAAAACCCAGAAACAAGGGTGGACGCTTTCGATTTTTTCACACATTTAGAACAACTATCAGTAGTATTCTTTATGAATTATTGGAACGAAATCAATTTTTCTATACGAAATTACTATGTTCAAAGGGTCATCATGTGGAAATAAAAATTGAAGGTTGACAAAGCAAACTTTAACTAAAACTGTAAAGTGGAAATATCACAAAATGAAACTGAAGATTACTGATCATGAAGAAATAATGAGATCAACACAAATATATCAGGCCACTTCCACATTGGAACTTATTTTGGAAAAAAAACTTCATCAGTAGAAACTGAATAGAGAAGTTTTTTAAGGGTGTTTTCATTACGATCTGAATGAAATATGGTAATATAGAACAAGTCGTTTGGAATGGATTTTTGTAATTCATAGTTCATGAGGAAGTAGTTATTTCAAAAAACTTCAACGCATTATTCACATATCTCAATGAAAAATTTTTATTGCAGTTATTTCCTTTCTTCTTTCCTTCAAAAATTTCCTTTTTTCATGATGGGGAAGTAGAAATCCAAAACGCTCTTTTCCAAAAATCTAATATTTTCTGGAAGTAGCCCCGTTCCAATTCGAGAGTTACTTTGTATTATATCAAGTTACTTACTGAGACGTGCCAATTTGGTGCTATAACCATAACTTTGGTACAAGTACCCAGCCAAAGTGCTTATTGGTTCCGGAAAAACTGCTCCTGTCCACGAGGGTAAGGTATAGCCAAACTCGTTTGCAATAAAAAGACTGTCAAATATCGATGAAACTCCACTCACAGATGTAACATTTTCCCCACTGTGCTCTGTAAGGTAGGCGTACAAATCCCTGTACTCCTCATCGATATCTTTATAGTAAGTTTCGTTCACTAAAACGCTGTTCAGTTCTTCGAAATAAGCTGCACATTTGGGTAATGAAAGTATGATATTCGGATCTGAAGGATGAATAGGAATAGGACTCCAAGCGATATCCGGATTCCATTTTTCTGTCGGTGTTGGAGGAAACAACCCTAAGACGTTACATTGGGCTGACATATGAGTTCTATCGACATCGGTTGTTTGAACATGGAAGAAGTCACTGGAGTATGCGATTGGTAAACTCGCATTATATCTTTCACGCGTATATCGGCCTAGTCTGAAGTGTTGTGTCTTTCCGGTCTAAAATGAGTCTGAGTTTCAATAATAATTTCTAAACAATTCGAAAATATTTCTTTTTTCCTAAATTTCGTGAAACACGAATAGTTATACTAGGAATCGCCATTTAAAAGGTTAACCTCGTTTATTCTCAGCTCGCACTAGTTTCGAGAAATGTCGTTCATAAGCGGACGTTAGCTGTTTAACGGATGAATGAATTTTCTGAAGGTATTGTGAGTCTTTGGCGAAAATTAAGACCCGTTAGTTGCTGAAAAATTTGGGTAACAAAGATTGAGTCGATTATAAGAAGCTGGTTTCATTATAAAATTTTTTGCAAAAAAAATATGCAGAACCTGCCTGCAAAATTCATTTGAAAAATAAAGGAAATACTGTTTTCAGAAGAGACTTCCAGAATAATTACACATATTCTTCATCAATTCAAATTCAAAACTTTACCATTGACGTGTGCCACGAAAATACTTAGATATATGTAGATCATTTTCCACTAGACCCGTTTCAGTTGAAGAGTTTTCACCTCTTAAACGAGTGATTCCTAGACCTATTCATAGTTCCATAAAATGAGTTACTTTTTATGTCACTTCACTTTCAAATGTTTTCAAAAAACGTTAATAATGATGTATTTCATATTTTCACAGTAATACTTTTTTCAATAAATTGATGAATGTAGCCGTTACAACGTGATAAGAAATCATCATGAACAATGAGAAATGAAACTGCAGTTCAGTCCTATAAGGACATTTTCAAACTGTTACAATGAACTTAAAATTAATTGATAATATTAGCCCATATATACCAAAACACGACTGTAGGTAATAACAGAGATACTTAGCTTAATGGAGTACCTGATTTTTGTTTACCTAAGAAAAAATGGGTAAGCTAATTTGAATACAGCTGAGTGAACTAGATCTATCTGTTTCATCATTTACCAGTTTACATCCGCAATGCTTATGCTTAGGAATTTCCAAGGATTCCAAATAATTGAGTTTCCAACCATTGCTTGCATAGTAAATTTCCGTGTCGTTCAGATTCGGGAATGTTGGTTTCATTTCGAAAAATGGTTTGAAAACGTAGAACAATTTTTACCCAGTTATAAATTGGTTCAGATGTACCTCTAAAACAGGCGTTTATACCGTCATTATACCTGTACCAAAATTGAATATGGTTTATATCCAGATCTGAATTCAGTAAGTGGACTCTAAGCTGTTCATAAATATGTCTTCTGAAAGTGTACTAAGAAATGAGCCTATTGGTGAATCTGAATTCTGTTTATGAAATCTGTTGTTGAACTGTAAGTTACTCTGATTTGGAAATACATTGAAAATTGTTGAAATTCCAAAAGATGTTACTATGGCCTAACATAATATATCTGGAATGAGAGGCTCATTCATATATGATATTTTGGAAGACATACTCTTCACATCAAATTAAACTGAAATTGAATGATGTGCCGTGGTTTGGTTGCTTATTTTCTCTAGTTTAATCAGCAAATTTTTAATGCTGTGACGTGGGACAAAATTCGTAATATTTTTGAATTACTTATTTGGACCTATTTCAACTTCTCTTACCTAACACTTCATATACGAAACTTCTGGTCTTTTGGGGTTATCTTATTCATGTGTTTTTTTTTTCGAATATACTCACTCAGTTTAGACCTACCTAACAAGTTGTTGAAAAATATTACCAATTTTGTCCCATACTATAGCATCGAGAATTCCTGACTTCAGTGGAGAAAATCACTGACCAAGACACGCCACATAATTCACAATTCAACAAAATTTTATAAACAGGATTCAAGTGGATGACAGTCATCACCCGAAAACGATTGTGGATAATTACAATCGATACGTTGTGAAGTAACTTGGTTTGAAATCTTTTAATTTTCGTTTCTTTTTCATTGTCCAATTTTCAATTGTTGCTTGTATTTTTATTTTATTTTAATTTCTTTTCAGGGTTTTTTGCTTAATATAATGGTTATTTTAAGCTATGTATGTTGATTTTATTGATTTTTACAGAGATTTCAAATCGTTCCATTCATTACCCAAATGTTCATGTGATCTATCAGTTATCAGATTGCAAAACTTCATAATAATATCTCTTCTGAATTGAAAAAATCGAGCCAAAATTGTTTCATAGTAGCATTTGGGATATTAGTGTCAAAAATAGCACACAATAGTAAAATATACTTAAAATACTTGGCTGATATTTGATGAAAATCCATAATAATCGTATTCAGAAACCACTTTTTGAGATTTTCACTAAACATTTTTACAAAAGCGCAACACGTGTTTTGACATACAATGGCATGTCTTCAAATACACGCCTGAAGAAGCTTGTCATGTGTTGCGTTTTTTTAAAACTGTTTAGTGGAAATCTCACAACAAAGTGTTTTATTTATACGGTAGGTAAAATGTGAAATATATAATTTACTACCAATGTATATGTGCATACATCCATAATTGATGTTCGGTAAAATCAGGTACGGACTACAAACTCTGATAGTGAAGACAGATTGAGGTTGAGTGGAAGAACAAGTCATCAGTGATATTTTTGTTGAGTGAATCGAACTTTGCCTTTCATTTTCAATATTCAACTTCTAGATAAAAATGATAAGAAATCATTATCATTATTATTATTATCATATAAGATCCTAATGGAAATCCTAACTAATGAAATTTAGTTCGAATTTGTCCTGATAGGACGAAAATGCAGCAACTTCAATTACAAATGAAAGTGGTAAAAAAGTTTCATTTCTCATTTTTCAAACCACAACTTTTTAGTTTCTGCGGATATTTGAACATCTGTACATAACCTATTTTGAATTATTCAAATATGTCTGTAACTATAGATCAACGACTGGATTTCTAAGAGCAAAAAACGATTTTCGAATTCACAATAAGTCCAAACTTACATTTGTGAGTTGTCCTGGTGCTACTGGCCAATATTCAGAAGCTGAATAAGGATCATTGGCATAGTGAATTATTGGAGTCCTCTGACCATGACGATATACCTGTGAAAAAAATTAAAAAGAAAACAATCAAAATAAAATCACCGGACTTTAACAAAGTTCCATTGATGTGCTTGTGCTCATTTAGGAACAATGTGTACCTGAACTACAGAAATCAAAGTGGATGTTGCCAAAATTGGTATGATGAGAGTCACAAGGAGGACTAGAATATTAACCAGCATGATAACTGTTGAATTCAAATCACTTCCACAGCAGAATTCACAACTGTCTGATCTTTTTTTTTTGTATATTTATATGATTTTGAACATGGTGTGTGGAGTCATATAAAAAAGATCGTATCAGGATTAATATTCATAATCTGCCGTAATTAATTAGAATCTTTCAATTTAGTCAAATATTATCAAAAAGATTAGCGACTTTTATTATTTCCATAAATCATTTTCGACATCATGAATTTTTCAGAAAATTTGCGTTCAGTTTTTGGTCTGTTTGATGAACATTGGGATATAACTTAATTTCATATGTTTATTTTAATGATTCATGTGGTAGTTATAATCTACTTGCACTGTTGTAAGGTTTTCTGCAAAAAATTCAATCTATTCGAACTCAGTTATTATCACCACTGCGATCAACGGAAATGCGTTGCAATTGTAAAGCAATACGTAGCAATAGTTTAAAACCAGAATTCAAATACAAAACATTTGTGATCGAACACCTTTCCACAGAAAGTTTTCTAAATTCACAAATTTTATTTGTAGAATTATTCACTTCGATTTTTTCTAAAATATTTTTGAAACTGAGATTATTCTATGAAGTAACTTGAATTTTACAAATATTTTTAGTCATTTTACAACTTTCATGTGCGAATTTCGTATTGCTTTATCAGTCGGCTGAAAATGTTTATTTGTCTCACACGTATTGTAATTATTCTAAACCATTTAGCATTTTTTATGAGACGTTTTCAAAATGTACATCGTTTGAGATTGTAATATACTTCAATTTTTTGTAAAATCATAAATAATTGCGAGAATGGAAAGTACTATGAAGTAATAAACATTTCACTAATGTTTTCATTACAATTTTCAGAATGTGAAAAAGAATATATCATTGCACTTATTGGTCGCAATGCGATAATCAGAGTTGTAATAGTGTAATTTTTAGTACAGAAATGTGATTTTTGTTTGAAGGTGGTTGCCTAATACAGAAATGTGAGTTAGTGAAAAATAGTGATATAACTGGTTAATCACTAATTATTTTTGGTGTTAATTGAATCATGTATACCCATATGGATAGAGATTCGGTTCTCACACAAAACAAATGAACATTTACAAATTCTAGGGAATTTCCACTGATTCATGCCTTTATATATCAGAAAAACCATCGCGAATTTGATTGACGATAATATTTGAATTTTTTTATCATTTGACAATCATTTGAGGAAATGGATACGATGAATTGAAGTTTTGCCTTAAATGGAAGTTTTGAATATGAATTTTCAACATCAATCGTTGGAACATTGCAATAGCTTGAGGGTCTTGACATTAGTCGCAAGTTGGAATCGTAGTCACGATTAACTTTTTTTTATTGAAAATCATTCGATCATAATTTATACCATTGTTGATAAAGCACTTTTTGTTCCATTCATTGGATTGTAATCATTTTTTAAAACTTTACTATCCTTACTATTCAATTCTAATTTTCTATAAAGAACTAGATATCTCCCCATTTCTGGTGATGGAAAATAAATGCGTTATTATTAGTGTATTATGTTTCATGTGAACATACCTTTTAACGCGTGTTAAGAATCACACGTTAGGGCACTGCGTACGCTGTCATTATTTATTTTAATTCGCCCTAACTTTTTTGACAGTCAACTTTTGGTACTTTTATTCAAAAAACCCAATTCCCAAACCTTTTCCTCTTAAAAATGTGCACTTCGTCATCAACACTGGAGGTGATCGTTTTCTGAATATTCACAATTTTCAATATCGATGCATATATGCATCCATATGCTCCAAGGGCGCTAAGTGAATTTGATGAGAACATCACAAAAACTATGAGTATGTGGTGGATCTGGTCAAACTAAACAACTTTTTCCTATGAAATGTTTATCGAAAAATCATTCGTTCGGTTTTCGTCATGAGTTTTTTTGCAATTTTAGTTATTTTCATCAAACTTCATAGGCAGTATACCCGGACAGACTTTTTATAAACTGATTTTATGTTTATGTTTATGTTTATCGAATGTTTTTTCGAAGAACATTTTATAAGAAAAAGTTATTTATTTTGATGAGATCCACCACATACTCATAGTTTTTGTAATGTTCTCAGTAACTTCACTTAGCGCCTTAGGAGTTGAGTAATATGCATCGATATAGAAAATATAGAAAAAACGATCTCCTCTAGCGTTGTTGAGAAAGTGTACCTTTTTTACTTGGAAAAAGGTATGGAAATTAGGTTTGTCCATGAAAAGTACCAAAAGTGTACTGTCAAAAAAGTTAGGGCAATTTGAAATAAATTATGCCAGCGTACGCAGCGCCCTCTAGATGAAAATTATATCGAAATTATGATTTACCACGTAAAAAAACCCGGTTACCAAATTTCATGCAAATAACTTTTCTTTGCAACAGTTATTTTAAAAAACGAACAAAAAATTCAATTTCAACATCCTGTATCTCCAAAACGAAGCATTTCCGGACTCAAGTTCATGTAGACTTTTTTCTTAAAATTGTCTCAGGAATACGTCACTTGAATTTCAATATGTTGTTTCTGAAATGTTTTTCATAAAATCATTTCTAACCATAATACTAAAATAATAATCAATAATAATTTCTATTATTATAATCATCAGTGTTATTATACTCAGGGTAATTATTAACTAAACACATATATCCTGAAAAAATCGTTGTGGGCCCCATTAATATTTCAAGTCGATTGAGTGTCAATATAGTTTCGTTTTGGCGGTTAGGAGTTCAGCTCCGCTAGAAATTGTCTAGATACTTTTTCACATTTCAGAAGTACAGGAGTAGATATGTATTATAACATATTCAGTGTCAAGTGTAACAGTGCCGAGAGAGGAAGGATCCAGACACATATAAGTCAAACTTGTTAGCATTACTTGAAGAATTACATTGATTTGATTTCTGTGAATTAAAACTGTGTCTTTTGTTTTCCCGTGAATAGTGCGTGTGAACAACCTTTTGCTCGAGTACGGTATCGATTATAATAAATTGTCGGTAAAAATGTTAATCAATGAAATATAAAACTCAAGTGTTTAAACAGTTGAACAATTTTCAAGATATTTTAGAAATAAAGTCATTCCATGCAATTATTTAATGAAATGTTTCAAATTGTTATGGTATCCATCAGTTTTCAATTTTGACGTAAGTTAACCAACGTAAGTTACGTTATGTTAACGAATTGATCAGTTGATAGAAATTTTATTTTCTAAAAAAATTTTGATTTTCTTGGCAGGAGAAATTAACTGATGATGAGTTATTCGAAACAATTCCATATTTTTTATAAAATTTGATCCTTTTAACTATCGAGTGAGTTTTATCAAAATTAATATATGTTTCACAATATTTCACGGTGAATTTCATCAGTTAGGACTTCCATTGTGTAATATGATATAACATTATTTGAAATCCCTGAAAGAACAAATTAAAATGAAAGTCAAAATAAATAGCTAAAAATAACAATCATATTAAGCAAAAATAACCCGGGAATGAAATTATATTAAACTGAAATACGAGCAATAATTGAAAATTGAACAATTAAAATGAAATGAAAAATTCAAAGATTTCAAGCCAAGTTACTCCACGATGTTTCGAATGTCAGTATCACAATCGCTTTCGGCTGATTCGTCATCACCCAAAGACGATTATTGATACTAACAATCGAAACTTTGTTAAGTAACTTGGCATGAAATCTTTCAATTTTTATTTTTTCAATTGTTCACTTCTCAATTTTTTGCTTAATTTTTATTTTATTGTAATCTTATTTCAGGGTTTTTGCTTAATATGGTTTCTATTTGTTGTTTCAGGAATTTAAAATTATTTTATATCATATTAGACAATGAAAGTATGAACTAATGTACCTCAAAATTAATGTACTTGATATCTTAGAAAACTCACCTATTTCCAGAAACAATTTGTAAATGAAAAAGTTCAATTCATTTGATTAAAAATAATAAGTAACAATGATGATGTATCAATAATAGTTTATAAAAGGGTTATTTATAGAAAGTTCACAGAAAAATTGAAACAGGAAGTTATTTAATTAAATGTATTTTCGGTTTATAGTAAAACATTGATATTATTTCACAACGGGACGACAATTTGTACGCCGTAAGTGTGTCAACTGTAACTGACTAACTGTCCTTCATGTCTGTTTTTTTTGGAGTTGGCAACCACCTGCTAGGGCGCGGCAGCAGGATGAGTAAAAGGGATTTGTTACAGTCTCCCCCCTGGTCTCGAATTCGCCTCGAGGAGGGACCAGTTCTATTGGCTGTATTCTTCTTCTTCGGGGGTCTCCCCCTTTTTCTCAAACCAAGTGCGGGTTTCTCAACCTCGCTGACTTTTGCATGGGTGAGAGATGAGACATGGTAAACTCCCAACGGTGTTGTTTGGTTATCATGACATGCAACTTCGTAACTGACTGCGGATACCTGCCTCAGTATCTTGTAAGTTCCATCTCTTTTTGGAAGAAACTTTGCAGTGACTCTTTTCGCAGCATTGCTAAGCGAGTGTGTCTGCACCCACACTAGGTCAACAATTTCGAAAGGATCGACATCTGTTTTTCTGATATCTGCGTAGACCTTTCAACGGTCTTGGGTTTTTTCAGTTAACGCTTTGACGTTCCGTGGTGGTAAACGTTCACTTATCGCCGAAGTCTTCTCGGGATTAACCGAAATACTATCCGGAGTGGTGTAATGTCCAAGATATTTCACTTTGGCACTCGCAACCACGCACTTTTTACGGTTGACGCGAAGTTTAAATTGTTCAAGTCTATCGAACACAAGCTTCAAGTCATGTAGGTGTTCTTCAAATGTACTGGAAAAAACAATTAGATCGTCCAAATAACTGAAAATCACGACACTGCCGAGACCACGTCGAAACTGGTCGAATAATCGTTGAAATGTTCCGGGAGCACTTTTCAAACCGAAAGGCATAACAAGGTTACGCCGATGGGCGTAACAAAAGCAGTTTTATCTTTGTCACCATCAATAATTCTTACTTGATGATAACCAGATCGTAAATCAATCGTGGTCATGTGAAATGTTCTTTTGGCTGCATGGAGTAAGTCGTCCATTCTCGGAAGCGTATACGAGTCACTTGTTGTTATGGCATTCAACCGTTGATAGTCCACGCACAGTCGAATTCCACCATCTTTCTTAGGAACGAGTACGACCGGTGCGGCCCACGGACTTTCGTACTCTTCTATTATGCCTTCCGCGAACAGTCGATCCAATTCGGTTTTTAGTATTAACTTCTTAGCTGGGGACATTCGATACGGAGGTAAGGCAATCGGAGGGTGATCGCCAGTGTTGATGTGGTACTGCGCATAGGGAGTCGATTCTCCCCCCACACTGAATATATTCTCGTGCTGATTCAGACAGAGTTGAAGTCGAGAACGTTGATCACCTGTAAGCATGGTTCCTTCTTCCGGACGCAGCTCATCGACCTTTTTAGTTTCGGAAGTCGAGTAGGAAGCGAGATCAGAAGAATTGGTGGCAGATTCAAACATCAATGCGTAATGATCCGATTGGTTTTCTGAGAAGTAAAACTTCTTATTATGAGCTTATTATGATATTACTCCGAGAAGTACTATCTGATGTTGGATTGGATGAACTTAATTGAGTGGTGTTCGAATCACGAGTATTATTCTGCTCACGCGCAGATGTTTTAGGTTTTCGTTGTCCTGAGAATTTCTGTATGAAAGTTTCCAACATTAGTCTTTTGCGTGGTCTATGTTTTTACAATATTGGCATCGAATGCGTCTTTGAGTATCTTTAGTATCTTTCGTCGCGATCTTGTCAGTTCGGTCGAAAGTTTCTTCAATCAACCTTGAGTTTGTTAAAAGTTCACTAAAAGTGTTTATTTTATCACGTGGAAATTTCTCTCTAATTCTACGAATCAATAATCCATAAATCATATCCAATTGAACCTCTTCTGTAAGAGTTTCAGTAGGAAGCTGTGCTAGTATTGAACGCAATTTACAAATAAAAATGTCTGTAGAAGTATTTAGGTCTTGCTCGGTTGCGAATAGTTCACGATAGACTCTATATGGTGATTTTTGTGGATCGAATGTGGTTTTCAATAGAGCTAGCGCATCGTCCCAAGTTTGCACTGTAGTGTTTATGCTTTGATACCACTTTGCTGCGAACCCATCGAACAATATCGGAAGTCCTTTGAGAGCATTTGCGTTGGATACTTGAGCAAAATCTTTATATATTCATACGGCATCAATGAAAGAATTCACGTCAGAGTCTTTAGAACCGTCAAAACGTGATGAGCACTTCGAAAAATTGCCGCCAGTAGTAACACCCTGGGTAGTGTTACCTGCCAGTGATATTCGCGACATGAGTTCCGCGAATTGTTCGTTAGTCAAAACTTCGTTTGCCATAGTATATCGGTTTTGAGTACGTTCCTGACCTTCGACCCCACTAAATTGTCCACACGAACGTAAAAAATACGGGTGACCACCCTGTTGATCCGTGATTATACTTGATTTTCACAATGTTTAGCGAGTCAAAAGTATAAAACGTACTTAGAGTTTTGCCACTACGATGAATGCTATACCAAATTCCAGATTACTGCATCTCTGTATTCGCTTGGAAGTCCAGAATTACAAATCACCAAATGGGATTTTGAAGCACATTTTAAATATTCGAACACACGAATTGAATGCACAATAAACGAGTCATTAGAGTTCTTAGAATTGAAATCCAGAAGCAACGACGAGCACGTTGGTCGTTTCAAATATTTTAATGTCTATCAATCGGTGAAACCAGGAACAAAAAAACAATTCTGTATTTGTCACACAAGGCACGAAATAAAACCGGGAAAGAATCCACTAAGAATCTTACGACTTTTTCAAATATTCTGGCCCCCACGTTGGGCGTCACTATAAAAGGGTTATTTATAGAAAGTTCACAGAAACATTGAAACAGGAAGATTTTTAATTAAATTGATTTTCGGTTTATAGTAAAACAACAATACATTGATATTATTTCTCAACGGGAAGACAATTCGTACGCCGTAAGTTTGTCAACTGTAACTGACTAACTGTCCTTCGATAGATCTTCATGTCTGGTTTTTTTGAAATTGGCAACCACCTGCTAGGGCGCGGCAGTGCCGGCCCAAAGATGGGTAAAAGGGATTTGTTACAAGTTTGAAATATTTTATATATATTAGTTGAATATTTTTTTTATTCAGGAAAAGATTTACATGACAATGGAAATGTATAACATGTGGTAATTGATAAAGATATTAAGATACATGCTCAGTAATTTCTTGATAGAATATTGGCTACATTCCTGTGCTATTACGTCTTTGGCTTAGCATATCCCCTATAAATTAAGGAAACACTTGAAGCAATTCAACGGTGAGTAGTAAAACTGTGCTATTCTCTAGATTGCAATACTTTTTTTGTGATTAACTTCAAAAGTTTGAAATCAGTATTTTTTTTTCATTTTTGAAATAATTGAACCCTACATTTCAAATGTTTTCACTGTTGACAATCGATTTTAAAGATAATTCATTTTCGCTATCTAAATAAATGAAGTTTCCAATCTTAAGCGATTCACAATTTGTTTGTACATATTTCTTTGCAAAAAAGCTTTACGTAAGTCTTCATAGATGATGAATAGTCATGTTAATTTTGTCTCAGGACAATTCATATTATTCACTATTTTTCTCTATTGCTTGCGATTAATTTTTAAATGACTTTGAATTTTAGACTCTTTCTGGAAATTTGTCCTCCCAAAGGTACAAAGCGGGGCGGAAAAAGAAAACCAACCAATATCCATCCTGAAGTCAGCAAGCTGATGAAAGCAATCGATCCAT
>WOGP01001092.1:0-20432 GCA_015342065.1 Leptinotarsa undecemlineata | reverse complement strand
CAAAAAATAAATAATATAATACAAAATATATAATATATAAAAAATATATAAACAAAATAATATTTTAATTCGAATGGCGAAATTGATCTTAGTCAACATTATTCGCACGCCTATGACCGAAGGCAACTTCGTAGAGTTGCTTGTTGTCGGCATCGCTGCACTTATTGATTTTTGTCGGTTATTTTAGGAGTTTCAGGCTCAAAACTAAAATCCCTTACACGGCAAGCCAATACTTCAGCTGCACCTCTTTCATTATTGACACATTTTCACGGAGTTGCGAGTCGGGGAGTTGGGAAGTTTTCGCTCGCGGTGCTGCAGAGAAGGCAATTATAGATGTCTGAACTGTCTGGAGGTTTTTGTTACACATTAATACATTATGGGTGACGTATAGGATTGAGAAATTTTCATTGGGTTTCTTTCTATCTATAGTGCGACACATTAAAATGAGAGCATACCATAATGAAACATATTTTCCAACCGATTACATTTTCAGGAAGGCAGTAACGAAGTCTACTAGAACATCAACATTCCATGAATCATTCTCTGTTTTCAGGGCCAACTTTTAGTATTTTTCAATGCTGCAAATCTCTGCGGATGGCTTCGTTCCGCACGAATCAAGAAGCATTCACAATCATCCTCATTAACTTATTTTGCAATCTCTCCAGAATGGAGGTATTATACGTAGCCGCTTGTCCCCAGACATCTGAAGCATACATGATGACAGACTTGAACATCATGTTATAGATGGTAATCTTGTTCTTGATACCAATTTTGGATTTTCTATTGATCAAAGGGTACAGACTAACTATCCGACCATCGATCTTTGTTTTAACGCACATATGTGCGGGTTCCAAGTAAGCCTATGGTCTATTAGACCGTAGGCAGAAGGCCTTCGTGGAGTTATAGGAACATTTCGGCTCTCAACTTCTTAGTTGAGCCTTTGAAGAACAACTCTTTCAGCCAGCTTAGCCGCCGACGAGAGTAGACTGATAGTTCTGCGGGAACAGCGGGTTCTGTCCCTGTTTTGGGATCATGACGACGATCGCATGCTTCTACCTTCTGGAGAATTATATGAGTGTCAACGAACTGTTTATAATATACATGAGATTTTCGACGCAGTTTTCCACTAAGTGTTCTGGCGATGTATTGAATTTATTGGAACCGCTGGATACACCCTACATTTTGTTTTATGAGAAAGAGGACATTGGCCGATCAAGATCTTCAGATGATGCAGGAGTATGTAAAATTCATATATGATCCAATTTTTTTATTTATTTTTTGTATATTCATTCATGAATGATTCAATTCTACTTCACATAATAATAAACTATTCTTTGTCGCTTGTATCTGTATCTGAGTATAAATATTCATATCACCAACTATATTAGTTATTATTATAGTTAACTTTTTTTTTGTACACACATATGTTTTATGAAATAAATAATGTATTATATTTAAAGAAATAAATATTTATATTACATATAAAACGCGTCATCAAACGTCACCCTTTTTCATTTAAAATTTTTACAGGGATGGCTATTACCCTTACCGAGTTGAGAATCGAGTTGTTTCAGGATTTTTCATCTGCATTCACCTTTTCATGTATGTTTTGATTACATATTTCAGTACTCAACAATCATCACAGGGGTCATAAAATATTATTGTTGATGTTCCACATCTACCAGCAGGTGATGGCTCATAATTTTTTTTGTACCTGTGGTGTCTTACTCTTGTGGAACAACTTTTATCCATTTCCTTCTGCCTAAGAACTCTCAAGTACATTCACTATATTCAACTGAAATTCTCAACATCAGTAGTCTCTGCTATATTCTTCCATTTCCCAAGTCCCATTGACAGGGCTCGGCCAATTCTGTTTCTAACGCTAATTCTAAAGAACAAAGACGGTCGGCTTCATCATCTATCTCTCTTTCTAATGGCGGACCAACAATTTTCGGTTGGTACCGATTGGTCCGGTAAGGGGCCTATGTGGGTACCCAAAAATGCCGCTCAGTAAATGGCTATTTCAAGTTCAAGGTTATCCGCCGTTGAGTTGTAAGCTCTTACATTCGACTGGCCTTGCCCAATAAGAATGATGGTATCTCGAAACCATCCCAAGATATTTTTAGAACCGGCGTCAACATGGCGATTGAAATCGATAGTTTTAAAAAATATAGCCGAGTTCGGAGTTTTATTCTGGTAGCTCTCTTCGTGTACTGTTGTAATATCTACATGGCATTGGGATGACGACAACGTGGTTTCTTTGAATGATATGTGCGAGTAATTGTTTTACAAATAAAATTGAAAATACACTTGTTGATTGCTTTCACTATTTCAAACTACATGTTCCATGAATAAGCAAGAAGACCGTTAGTGAAAATCACAACATCAATGTATTTATTAATGTAACAAGAATTTATTGTATTTTTATGAGCCTGAATAATGCTACAAATAAAACTACAAAGTACCGCAATCCGCCATGATATCTTGAAAGCCAATCAGGGTAAATTACATCACGATAGAGTAAACAAACGAATATGACATCTTGTATGATACAACAGTAATAGTCGACACCAGTTTTTTCTGATTCTCTTTACAATTCAATATTGTTTCCAGTGAGATATGGAACCAGGATTTACGAAGACAAACACCGGCAATGTGCCTAGAATCGATTTGTTGACACTGGGTGAATTTTTAGCGTCAAACAAAGACTTTTGTTCGAAGGAATTCATAAATGTAAGTATAGTCGAAGTAAACGATATTGTGCACACTTACAGTTGGCCAAAAAAACCAATACATAGAAATGAACCGGCTGCGAATAGAAATCGGGGAATGCGGAGATGGTTATCGCCGTCGGGTTCAATTCAGGAACTGATCGCGATTTGAGTGTTGGAATTCGATATTGGTGCAGTTATAATTACTTACAATTTTTGTTAACTATTTGAAAGGTGGCGTACTTGGACAAGTACTAATAGTAATAACGAGTGTGATAAAACTCGCAGACTTTTTCCAGTATGTGAATAAGATTTGGATGCATTTGAATATTGAAACACACAGAGTATGTTTCAATGTATATAAGAATCTACATCTTAAGTTTGGTTTCGATGAAAACAAAGTATTACAAGCAACATCAGATTTGACCAAGATGGATAAAGAAACTAGGATTCACATTTAAAATAATAAACAAACGTCAAGCAGTATGGGAAACAGAAGAATAGTGGTGTTACTTAACAAACAATTGAAACAAAAAACTAAATATAGACAAGAAAAACGACAAATTTTCTATTTGGACGAAACTTGGTATGACACTCACGACACAGTTACGAAAGGGTGGACTGATGATTCGAGAATTTGTACACCTAACATGCCTGCAAACAGAGGATCGCGACTAATTATTGTGTATTACGGAGGAAGTAAAGGATGCGTTCCAAATTGTTTGAAATTATGTGGAAACAACTTGAGGACTGCAATAGAACATGAAAGCTAATATTCCCGAAGAATGGTTTGAAAACATATTGAACCCAAATTTGGATGCGAATAGTGTAATAGTTCTTGACAATGCTTTCTATCATTCGCGACAGCTCATCAAGTACCGAATAAAAATTCGAGGGAAGATGAAACATAAAGTTTTTTGAAGGATAACAATTTGTATTTTGAAGATTACTATACCAAAAACCAACTACTTGAAGATTTACAGACTTCCCCTCTATTTATGTGGTCTCAGTCTCATCGAGTTGATTTGGGAAAATCATCAGGTGTGAAAATATTTTCCAAAATTTGATAAGAAGGTAATAGAGCTAATTGAAGCAGAAGTATTCAATATTACCAAAAAAGACTGGCAGAAAAGGATTAAAAAAGTAATTTTAGTTGAAAAAGACTATATGGAGGTTAAACACTTTCATATTGATGCTGGAAATAAATTCATTATTGATTTAAATGACGATAGTGACAGTGAAGCAGATAATATGGAAGACGAATTTTCAGAAGCTTTCAAAGAAAATTTGGGATTCGTTTTTGGAGCGATCGATTGTATATATATAAGTAGTATTCAGAAGTGTTTTCAATTATAATCCCGTTATTTGAATCCCTACAATGCGATGATGCGATACGTTAAAAGTAGTTAAAACGCGAAGAAAATTTATGCACACTGAAAGGTAACATAACTAGGGATAAAGATACAAGATACAAAATAGTTTGTTTACTGGCGAATTCAATCTTCGGCCAGGACAATACTGGTTGATAATCCACAAATCAAGTTAAATACGTTTGACGACGTATTTACGTCGAAGCGATCTCACAAAAATAAAGCAGAGTACTGCCGAACATTCCCGTTGAATCTCGTCTCTCAAGTTTGAGCCATTTATTTCTGGATGTTTTTCTGTACGGGACGAAGCTGAATGATTTGTTCGGAGTTTTTATTCATGTGTCAGTACAGTGAGGCGTATCACACCGTAGAAACACTTTTGAATTCATATTTGATGATAGTTATTACCGAATTTATGGAAGGGTTTCTAGTTTTACATGTAGTCTACTCGAACGTGACGTCACAAGCAACGCCATGATACTTTGTAGTGTTCTGGTGCGAATTTTAAACTTATGAATTAAAGTGTATTTATTTCATAGTGAACTTATATTTTTTGTATTTATACGTTGTGATTATAATATATTTCCCAACATTATAGGACATTATTTGAAACTTCGTCATCATGTTATCCAGAAGTTAACTAACTGCATGTGTATAATTTAAACAGACATTTTTCCTTACGTTTACATGAATCTCTGGTGAATCTAAAGTGATGATGATCAATTACCTAGACACATTTTTCAACAAAGTCGAAAGGAAACATATTTGTTGTGAATCGAGTGAATTCAATTCATCGCTACATTTCGTCGAACTAAATTCATCGAAAAACCAATTAACTGAAAATCAATTTTCAGAAAAATAACTTACGATGATCACCTCTTCATCAGCTCTAGATCTGGCCCACACCTAGCGCAGTGAGCTAGATCTGGAGAATACGGTGGATGCGGAAAAATTTTTAAGCTCAATTCATGCGATTTTGCTATCGTTTCGAACAGACAAGAGATTTATGAATAGAGGGGTAAGTTTCGGAAGGGCATATTGTCAAACCAGACGTGTTAGTGACACTCGTATCAAAGAACACACCCACCCGATTTTATGAATTTCCTGCCCGAAAGGTTCAAAATTGTGGCAATCGTCCACTCCATCACCCTGATAAGAGTTTCGCGAATGTAAATACCCAATTCACCACTTCCGCATGCCCTTTGTCCCGTCCAGGCCAGTGGCGAAATCGACCCTTCTTTGTGGTGTCGACGACGTACGGCTAAGGGAAGCTCTTGCCTACATAACAGCACGCCGGGTCGTAGGTAGACACATGTGGCCGGTGTGTATTCGGTGCATAAGAGTGTCAAGGTCGAGTAGAAAATGCATCGCGACTGCAATTGCACCAAAGCAACAGTACGTTCGGCGGGCATGAGTTACGCGCGAAAAGTACGAGGCGGCGGCGATTTCGTTTGTTTCGACGGTGTTTTGTTGATAGTTTTACAGACACACTAGGACTTTTGCTTCTTGCTGCTAGTGGATTGAGTTTTCGTGGATTTCCCGGTTCAAGAGGTATGTCAAGGCGGCTATGTTTTTGCTTTTGCTTTGTTGTTACGCCATTGCAAGTTTTGTAAGGGCGGCTTTCGTGATTGAGCACAGTTTCGATGTTTTTTGTCGAGAGAGTTTTTCCACAGTACCAGGAAATGTTTCCTGGTCGCTTGTTCGATAGTGATCTAATGTAATAGTCAGCGTGGTCACGTGACCATCAAAAACGCTTTTGTTGTTATTATACTTATAATTTGTTTCACTTGTTTACCTCTTTGTGAACTTATTTTTAGTTACTAATATCGAATACCCAAATCTCAAGAAGGATTTGTGATACATTTTTGATTCACGGCTAATTTTATAGTCTGTTTTCTCTTTGTAAATAGCAATAAATGCTCATTATGAATGCTAAACGCTAACAAAATGTTTGAACAAAATTTTGTAATTTCATTATGATTTTCCACAGCTGGTATAGGCGGATTTATAATAGTTTACCAGATTCAACCTTTTTTTGCATGACAAACAGTTCGCAAACAAAAAAATTATGAGCATTCGGGTCGCTTGATTAACTGCGTACGTTTTGTTATTGAGTCAGAAATACTTGTTAAACGTAATAACTACCTTCATTTATTCACTGTTATACCATTTCGATTTAATTAGTACCAATTGAATGAATAAGTATGTTTGAAGGTGGTTGACAATGTTTCTTTGTGCATGTCATTAGTTCAGACTCCCATTGTCTAATATGATAATAATTGATTTGAAATCCCTGACAGAATCTGTAAAACATAAGAAGATTTGCTGAAAAAGTAACAAATTCATTTAGCAAAAAACTGAAATATCAAGATAATAACACACAAGCAACAACCAAAAAAAGATTAACTAATAACACGTGCTGAAAATTAATAATTATTAACAAGAAATGAAAACTGAAACTTGAAACATTTGCTGGTTTCTCCTCGCTGTGTGTGTTTCTTGTGTTCGGCAATTCGAACTTTCAATGGCCTCTCAGTTTCACCGATGTATGATTCTCAGCAATCGCAGGGTATCCGGTAAATCCAATTTTCGGAATTGCGGTTCACGTTTTGTGGCCTTGTTTTCGTGAGGCTGCTACGGATAGTGTTTCCGCATCTGAAGTAGGTTCTGATGAACTTGGACCCAATCCTTCTTATCCTTTCCGACAATCCTCTGATGTAAGGAAATACAAGTACTGGTTGTGGCGGCTTCTCTTCCTTGTGGAGCTCTTGCTGTCTTCTAGCTGAAGCCTGTTCCACCATCACTTCGGAGTAACCATTCCGTTGAAGGTCATTTTTGATGATACCTTATTCCTTTTCGAGACCTTTCTTTGTATTACAGAGACCGAACGCACGGTCTAGTTTAGTCTTGATGATTTCTCTCTTAGTCGATGGATAATGGTTGGATTCCTGGTTCAGGTACTGTCCCGTGTTAGTGGGTTCTCGACATAACAGATGTTTCCCATTTAGTGTCGGTCCTCTTCACCAACACTTCTTAGAATGGCAATTCGTTGTGGATTTCTTTCTCCATTTTGAAAGTGATGGAAGGACTCACGTTGTTGATGTGTATCTAATTCTGCATTCCCATGGTTCTATATTATGAAGATGTCGTCCACGTATCTCAACCAGACTCGGGGCTTCTTGTGGTCTTCTTTAATGGTCAAAGTTTCAATCCACTAATGAACTAATGGCTAAGGGATAATGAACTAATGAAATGAATGAGTATGCTTATTTGAGAAGCGGAATAAGCGGAAGTCCTGGTGTATTATCATAGATGAATCCGATGACACTCGGTCGACTATAATGGTTGAAATTTCTACAATTTCCCCAACTGTATGGTCTTATTCTCATATGTTATTCTCTCGTTCCGAAACATGTACACAATGGAACGAAAAACCCAAGGGACTCTAGGCTTCTTAGATGTTCTTGTGAAGAGACAAGAAGATGGTACGTTGGGTGTACAGGAAAACAACGTCCACAGACAGGTACCTGAATAAAAAGTCTAACCACCGTCCACAACAAATTAGAGGGGTAATTGAAAAGTTGGTCGAGAAAGGGCGGCGTATTTGTAAACCTGAAAGTCTTCTTAAGGAACTCAATCACCTGAGAAATGCCTTCAAAGGCAATGGGTAGAGCGGAGGAGAATTGGAGAAGACCATACGACCCAGAAGAGAGAACGCTGAAGTAACCCCAGCTCGGCTGGTCAAAGGAAAATGTTTACTTCCCCATGTTCAAAATGTTATAGACCGGATTGGGAGGATCTTAGAGAAACACGAGCTGAAATCAATATCCAGGCCGACACAAACTATCAGACAAAGTCTTAGGTCAGCTAAGGAACCCAGAGAACCGGGATACCCCAGAGAACCAGAACCAGCTACAAGGAATCCGGGATATACCGGATTCCTTGTAGCTGCATGTCGGTCTCCATTGGAACCACGAAAAGAATTATGAGTACCTGTCTCTCTGAACACAAGAAAAATTGTCGACTCGAACAAACCGACAAATTATAATAATAATAATAATAATAATGTGAAATCCGAGTCGTGGTTACTGCGTGGAGACCAAGGACTCGAGCACCAACTCGGACACTACGACCGTTACCACATCGTAGGAGTAGATGGAACGTCAGGTATAAAACCCTGCAGTGACGTATCGGTAACATATTAATTCCGTAAAACGAGCTCCATTACAACAAATCATGCACAATAATCCTCCCCTTCTCCATCATCATGAAAAGTAGGTTTTTCAAATAATACTCCCATCAAATGGCAAGTTCTTTAATTGCAGTAGTAACAACTACTTTTTTCATGCATTAGTTGGTATTTTTTTTTACTTTTCTGGAGTGATAACTTCTGTTATCCATCACAAACACAAAGTGAAATGAGGTCAAATTTCAGTGGTTGAGAATATATAATCATTAAATGTTATTTTATCTCAAAGGCTAATACCTGAAGAAGTTCAGTTGATGAAAAGATTCCCTGTATCCATTTTGAATCTAGATTTTGAAAACCCCGTGAGAAATTCAATCGAGGAAATTAAATTAAGCCGATCCAATAAGTTCATGGATGCTTTCATGATGGCTTACATACTTTATTTTACATTTATTATACTCAAAAATCCTGGCAGGTCATGATGACCCCCTCAGTTTCCGACTTCAGCCCACTCGACCAGAGGAAAGCAAGGGTCAGGTTCTTTGATAGGCCAAGGTCTTCAATGCTGTTGAAGAAGATCCCGTGTATTAGCTTTTTCTTGTGCTTACCCAGTAGTGAACTCATCTTTGCGGCTTTCAAATGGGTCATTTGCTTTGCTGGACAGGTTCCAACTCGGTGACAGAATTGTGATCAAAAACTGAACCGGATTCATCGGCTGCTCGGGCAGCTGTCCTCAAAAGAAATGCCTCAATTCCTGCTCTCTCATGGCCGCGAACCATACAAATCTGATAATTTTTTTAGGCTCCAGCAAGTACCATTCTCTCATGTAGACACTCCAAACTCAAAAACCCACGACCTCTCTATTGTCTGAGGAAGTGCAACCGTTGTACGGATGATTTAGGATGGAAACTCTTATGGAGATGCATCATTTTTCGGATCTTGATTTTACAGGCTCCGTATAGGACTATTCTGTCATGTAGACACTCCAAACTCAAAAATTCATGACCTTCATATTGTGTAAGGAAGTACAACCGTGGGACGAACGATTTGGGATGCAAACTCCTATGGAGATGCATCATTTTTCGGGTTTTCACATGAAGTTGATACAGATCCTCCCTAGTCCACTTCACTCCAAGCGAGTAGAGTAAGATTGGAACGGCAAGCATATTAGCAGAACTTACCCGATAGCTCCAATTACCAGATCAGTCGGAGTTTATGCTTATACTTGCTGTGAAAAGAGGTGAGTAAGTCTTTGTGGCACCAAAAAGAGATAGGATGCTTCCATCAACGAGCTGCATATCCTCTCCGTAGTCCCCGCACTTTTTTGATTGTTTCACATTTGTCTATTCCGAATTTCATACCGATAGCATACGTGTACTCTTTAACAACTCTCAGGGACTGAGAGACAGGTGACCTTATGCCTCCAGTGCCACAATTATACCCTCGATTATTTCTGAGGGCAACGGCAGTAGCGAGATGAAAAAAGAAGACTTGAGAAAATCACCCTGAAATATATCTCTTCTGTTGTGGTCCGTTTTGTTTGGACTCTGATCTGACTAGGTGTTATGGTATCGTCCTACAAGCTCCGACACAGTCTGGATAGTCTCGACCAATTACCACTCCTCAAACCGTGGGGTAATTGATCATAAAGTCCAAGAATCATGTACACTAAGCAGATGTAATGAGCCAACCATCCGCATTTTACCGGCCAAGATTTCTGCTATTGTGCGGCAAGCCGTCATTATCTTGAGATTCGAGAGTAGAGAGGGCTTTATTTCACGAATCAGAAAAATTATGATTAGTATAATTATAATTAATGAAAAATCTCGACCAGCAGTTTGTAATTTTTCCTCTTACCAACCTTCTAATCGAATATTCCAGCCTATGTTCTATACGTCAAGTCGTAACCTTCAAGAGAAGGAAGAAATTTCGCGCAGACAATAATTGCCGTGATTATCTTCGCGATGATCTGCCCTACCAGATTCAGTGCCAAAAAGCCATTCGATCCGCCCGAGTTCTTGTGACGAGACAATTACTTCCTGCCTAGCACGGCAAAATTGTAAGAGCACATGTCCTTGCATTTAGAGTGCCCTCATTGAAATATGTACGGAGTATGTTGCCAAGTATTTTGAAGTCGATTTCGAATGTGGATTTAATACGCAGTTGGCACTGTTTCAACATCTGCCGGAAAGATACTTCTTTCCTGGATAATACCGGAAACACTGCTGAATCACAAACTTTCAATGCGATATATTAATAATAATAATTTTTCATTCGCATTCAATTACATGCATGTGACCCCTACTAGCTGAATTAAGGTTATGAATGTCTGCCCTATATTTTATTTCATTGTAAAGATATGTGGAACACGGTTTATTGATTATTGTATGAGTTAAAATAAGGAAATGAAGTTTTTGACGATCTCTGAATTTTTTCTATACGATTGATCGTTTTGATGATCCATACAGAACATCATAAACGTTAAAGTGACTCAGAACAAGTGTATCACTTAACGTTATATTAAGTGATTGTGAAAGAACATGTCTGCGAGATGAAGCATTCTCAATGAACAATAAGCCTTCTGAACACAGGAGTCAATATGTTTTTTGATGTTTGTTTTTCCCAAATATCATTACTCTAGACTTGAGTGCGTGAATTTTCAACTTAGGCGTAAGTGATGCCCCTACTAATCGGTTTATATCTTCAGATATAACTTTTCGAGCCTCAAACCAATGTTCTGGAGCAAATGACTGATACAGCTGTGTATCATCAGCATAAAAGTGGACTTCACAAATTGTGATGGTCGAAATGAAATTACTCGTATATATACTAAATAGTATGGTACCAAGTATATACCCTTGTGGAACCCCACAAGTGATCTTTTCTCTCGCTGACTGATGTACAGCTGTCTCCACATATTGACTCCTGTACTGTGAATAAGCACATATAAGATCAATAGCACTGTTAGAAAAACCTGTAAAATGTAAAATAGACAGTAATTTTCCGTGGTTTATCGTATCAAATGCTTTTGAGAATAAGAACAGCTATTTTGCCTGCATCTATCTCTCTTATAATATCATGAACAGCATAACTGTGTCCCGTTTTGAACCCTGATTGTTCAGAAAGTAGTATAGAATAATTTTCCACTGCCTAATGAGAAATACACATTTTTTAAATTATCAAAAGGCCTCCGTCGTATCTTTCTCGATTTCTAGACAATAATCTAGTACCAGTAACCTTGAAAATATCAAATTCCTCTCAGTGTGTCACAAGAAAGTTATCCACCGTCATAAACTCTTTGTAACTGTGCAAATAAATAACGAAATCGGCCATTTTCGAATAAACAATCCTTTAAAAGGAATCGTCCGACAGCCTTGACTGGGCTGGCCGTGTGATATGCAAGAAAAATTAGAAACTATAAAATTCTCAAATGCCAAACAATCTGTGAATCACTGCAACATGGATGTAATTCTGCAATCAATTTCAAGGTTACGAATTTCCTACGACTGCAATTACTTCACATCCACACAAAATTGGCAAGAGGAACTCTGCGAGATATCTAATTTTTGTGTTATTTATGTGAGTAAACATGGTGATTTGCCTAATACCGTTAAATAGTTATAAAATTCACGCTCTGATGATCAATTTCTCTGTATTGCCATGAGTACCATTATTTTAATGGCCGCCGTGGTCTAGGAATCTTGACTTCTTCGATTGGAGTAGGTATCTAGCAAATATCTTTTCTACAAATTTAAATAAGACAGATATCTGCGAATCAACAACTATTTGCTCTTAATATTTCCTCCGTCCGGAGGATTCAGACCTCTCTACTCGGAAACAGTACTTTATGATGCAGTTCGTAGTTTTCAGTTGAAGGCATAAAGTCAGAGGTCATTTCCAGAATGTTATTACTTCCAAGATCAACCAGCAGTATCTGCATTAGATTGATTCGTCAATTGGCAATGTGCACAAGTCTCTATGCAGTTCATCTAGCCTCTTCCTCCAGAAAAATGTGGAGGGGAGGTAGATCTAGAAGGATATCCATGGCTGATGACGGTATGGTACTGAAGGCACAACTGAAGGCCAGATAAGCCTGTCTCTGTGAGGCAGAAAGCTTCGCTTGAACCATTTTTTATAAAGCCTTCAGCCATCAGACAATCACTTCATAAGTCTAACATGCATCCAATGGATTTGTGGGGACCAAAACTCCAAGTTTTACTACAAATCCTTCGACAAGTTCATAAGAACAGTATGGTTTTGTGTGATTGTCCCGGAAATAATATAAAATGAAAAGGGGAAAATCTATACAGTGAGTAACAAAAATATGGAATGCTGACATTATTATTTGATGGATTTGATAGATTTTCAATTCATCACCCAACATTGTATTCTTATTGAATTCCAGTTAAAATTGTCTATACTGTCTATGGAAAGCACTTTTTAATGTAGCACATTCCTGCACAGCTTAACTTACCTGATTGAATCACGTTTAATGAAACATTTTCAATTTTTGCTGATAAAGAGTGCTTCAATTGAGTTATTCATTAATCAGAGAATATCAAATGATAATAAAGGCCTTGCATCTCAATCAGTATTGTTGATAGTGAATTATACGTTGTGTGTGAAATAAAATTGATTCGCCAGTTTTACCTCCAGTGAATTCTGTGTTTTTCTCTAGTGAAATTATGTTGAATCATCGAACGTAGTACTGGATGCTAACCTTCATGACCCGCACGAAACAATTGACTTGGGTTCATTTCCAAATCAATGTGACTGAAATTAAAATTTGAACTTGAAAAAAATCTAGGTCGAACAATGGGTATTTGCAGAAACAACACATAAACATGAAAAGAACATGAATTTTTAATTTTTACATAATCGTTTCTTGATTCACATTCTGGAACTAAATGGGTTGATGTTGAATCGCACAAACTGTGTGTGTGTGTGTCACGTTCCCTTCTAAAAGCTGGTGATGCCGATATTAGTGTTCAGCTAAGAGCAAATCTATACCCCAGTTCCTCTATAAATCCACCTCTGAACAGAGTTTCTGAAATGGTGTTTGTCATGCACGTGAGATATCAGTTTTTCTCAAATTGTCTTCTGTTATTGTCATTTTCAGGATCATCGAGAGTGGATTAAATAATTTGGATACAATATATTTATAGAATTTTTTCGATCGATTTCTTTATGACTGGTATGTAAACTCAATTAGCTGTCTTATACAGATAACCTTGTCATCTTGGCGAGGTCCACGTCGAAAAGGGTAGCTTGTAATATCCTCCAAGGCAAGTTGGACGTTGTTCATAATTGGTGCCTGAGGGAGCAAATCTCTGTCAACCCCAGCCAGGTGGAGACAATTTAGCGATCTAACGTCACTTTTTCTCAATGGTGAAACATGATTCGCTCACTTGGAAAAGGTTTTACACAAAGCCAGACTCTCCTTATAGACATATCGAGGGATTTATGGTAAAACTTGGAGTTTAGGTCCCAAACAAATCCATTGGATTTATGTGATGATTGTCAGACCGATGATCACTCATGTGGCAATTTCCTGGTGGCCGAAGGCTTTACAGAAAACGTGAGTGGGTCGAATAGACCCACATCCATTCATTGGAACACAAATCCTAAACGTTTTCATACCTGAAGTTCTCAAAAAGAAGGGCCCGAGAAGTGCCCATTTTATATGAATAACTATTTGCTCATGAAATTTTCACAGTTTCCTGGACTATAAATTCCGCTGGCTCTGCAAGTTAATCTGATGGTAATCACCAAATCTTAGCGATAACAGCGAAGAAGCTGATTTGATAAATCCTTGGCCTAATTTTCAGAATGACCCTCGCATTACAAAGAACTCTTTCTTCTAACTAGCTTGAATTTTATAACTGAAGGTAATATAAAAAGTGTCACAATGAGGTATACAGTTTTTGTTGTTTTTTTGTGAATGGACAATGTGAAACTATTATATACAGAGGCTAGTCGAAAAATAGCCACCAGTTTTTTCAAAAATTTACAAACAGTAATCACTTCAAGACAGATTGACTCAAATCCAAAACGTGATAATGATATTTACTTTTTTGAATATGGTTTCGTTCAAATTTGGTGAGTTTCCTAAAACAGCATTGCCAGCATTTCCAGAAAAATGTGGAGAGAAGGTCAATCAGAAGAATCTCCATGGCTTTGATGGTGTGGTACTCATGGACCACTGAGCAACCTACTGACATGATGAATTGAATTCAAATCAGAATCATGAGTTGTCCCTAGTTTTTTTCGTGGATTTATTTATCAGTGATTACGTGGTTACCAATAATACAGAGTGAGTTAAATTTTTTTCTAAACAATGTTTCTCATTTGTTATTAGCTCTTGGTTTCATAACATTCTAATAATAAAACGCAAATATTTCATTAAATTTCGTGAAACTTGTGACGATCGTTCTGCAAAGCACTTCCATCGAAAGCCTTCCCACAAAGATTCCTAGAATAATGCCAATTAAAGTTATCGTTGTACACAACAACATTTTTAAAATGTTTTCCAGGAATTGTGTAATAATAGTCGGTCAAAAAAATCAGAATTTCAACGCTGAAAATAGACGGACTGATCATTCTCGAGAACAACGGTCTCAATATGTCAGGTCAATCTCTGTCAATTGGCTGGAAATGCAATGTGACGCTATGTGAAAATAAATTTGAAATTTTGAGCCACACCCATCCTCAAAAACTTTCATATTTATAATATCAGGATAGATAGGAAATTAAATTTTCATAACCCTATACAAGCAGTCGTCCTAAGTATCCACCTGCTTGGGATTTTATGTTAATTCTTTTATTTTAATTTTTACTTAGCATATTTGTATTTTTTCATCGCCTTTTATTGAAATGTCCTCTTCACTCGGAAAGAAAGTTTATTGTCAAAAAGCAGATGGATGGTTAGAACTAAGCCACCTCGGATGTTTCGTGAAGGTACTCCCTTTTATGGAGTTCGACAAAGAATTCGGGCACAAGTGTTTCCCCCTTTCGACTATACAGAATGTAAAACATTTAAGGAGGTGATTCCTCATCGAAAAAAAGATCATTCATATAAAGAAACTTTATTGGAGCATCTCTTGTTGAGATATAGCACCTTAAAGGGGGTACATAAAATTTGTATAACAATTATTTTCACAAATACTGAAAAAGTTACAATATTGACATTAACCTGACGTTTTGTACTACCAAAAAGACACTTAGTCAGTAATTTATTTGGTTTACCCCTTAGTTGTAAGGGGTGGAAAATGCAACCCCTAAAATGTATTTCCAATGTAACTTTTTGTCTTATTATGTGTTTACCAATTGAAAATTTATTTCCGATAGCTTGTTTTATTCTTAACAAAAAATGTCTTTGGTTTTTTGACTTCAGAAAGTCACAATTCTCTCTAATCATTTCCAGCATCCAATTGCAAAATTCAATACAGTTCGGAAAGTCTCGCGGTAACAGTGCCTGTACTCGTTGCAGATGGTAAGGCTATAAGAGGTGTTCCTTTAAAATTCGAAATACCGTCATATGATCAACATTAAGCTGGAAAGCAATCTTTCTAGTACTGGTAGTAGGTTGTTCTTTGATCAAATTAAGTGCTGCTTCCTCAAGCTGTGGTGTTTGTACTTCTCGATGGCGATCACAATCCTGCGTTTTTTTGTCGTATGAACCCTATTCTCGTAATTGTTGATGAAGTCGAGCAAATATTCTATGTGAAGGATGCTGCTGTTGAGGATACATGTTAGCATATCTTCTAGAAGCTTCTAACCCATTCCCCTGCGACAGACTGTAAACGTAATACATATCAGTCATTTCTTCGTTTGTGTATGCCTTTTTAATAACAAGTGAATTATTAAAGTAACAAATTAAGAACAGAACAACAACACACAATTAGTATCAATTCAATTTCGAAAATTCACAAACTGACTGCGTCATACCAATTGAATTGTCACTATCGCTAATGGCGACCTACTAGATAGATTAGTTTCGTATTTTCGCTTTTATGACGATGTATCTCTGTAGTTGTTTGTAAAATAATAAGACAAAAAGTTACATTGGAAATACATTTCAAGGGTTGCGTTTTCCACCCCTTAGAACCATGGGGTAAACCACATAAATTACTGGGTAAGTTTTGGTAGTACAAAACGTCAGGTTAATTTCAATATTGAAATTTTTTTAGTGCTTGTAAAAAAATTGTTATACAAATTTTATATACCCCCTTTAAGGGGTTGTATCTTAACAAGGGATGCTCCAGTGAAATTTTTTTATATGAAAGATCAAATTTTTTTTTCGATGAGGAATCACCTCCTTAAATTTTTTACACTTATTTAGTTACACCCTGTATATTGTATCATTCTTGAACTGAAATGTTCTGTGCTTTTAAATAAATATGAACATCGATGAAAAACAAAATAGTCCACCCAAAGCTTACGTTTCGAATATCCGGTAGTGAAATTGTTACTACAAGTTATTTAGGTTACAACGAATAAATTAGTTAGTGTAATAAATAATATACGTGGCCAGTCTGGCGGTTATTATTTTTATCTTATCACTTATGCTCGGTACATGGGTTCTTATCTAAGGTAAACATTGCTCACCTATTTCAAAAAAACTCATTATCACATCCGCCATGTGCTGTGTACTTGGTATTAACGGGGATATTTAATCTTTTACGGTCATGAAGTTATGGAAAAACAATGTTGTCTTCATAATTCTACATATAGGCATACTTCTGGAAATACAAAAGTTGGCCTTTAAGTTATAATATTTGATAAAACATTGTAAAAACTTTGCAAAAGTCAAAAGGTTGCTGTGTCAAGTAACATCTCATAACAGTCACGAAAATCAGGCCCATTTTTTATGTAAAATCGAAATGTGACTATTTAGATGTAATCTATCAATCTGGTGTTCTAACTGATATCCACTCATTCACAATAATACTACTCAAATAATTTTATATTGAAATAATTCCGAATAGTACTCTCTAAATGTGCAGTGGAGTATAAAAAATTAATAAACAGTTGAACATTCAAATTTTGGGCAATTACTGTTTTCCATTATAGACATTTGAAATATATGCTTTCAAACAAAAGTAAACCGTCTTACTTACCCAAAAATGTTGACACCATTCACATCTTTATGAGAATTATGTGTGGATATGTTCAATTTTTACCGTCGTATAAGAAGGAGGTCACGTGGGTAAGTAATATCACTGACACAGCAATATTTTCATATATCGTGATTCATTATTACTTCCAAACAAATACATTAAAATTTTATAGGTGGTAGTGTGCCGATCTGGCTTAATGACACAGGCTACGGAAGTAGCATCAAAGGGAAAATATCTCAAAATATTGATCAAATTCAACTGCATGCAAACAATAAATCAACATTGTGGAAAATTTACGGAATAAAAAGACGACTTGAAAAAGAAATCAACTCAAAATTATGGAATAATATTCATAAATATACACGGGATGAACCATAAAAAATAAATAAAAAGCTAAACTTTCGGAGTTCTACAATTTTTTGAGGTCAGTGCAAGCACTTGAGAAAATTGACTATCAAATATAAAATTATGGCTAAATGGGTTTAATGTCAACGACATAAAAAATTAGGTCATCAATTTACTAGTACATAATTTAAATTTCGGTTTGTTGATTACTTTCGTGTATATATAAAAATATTATTCCATTATTTGGAAGTTGATTTGATATATACATATACATACGATGCATGTTGAGGCAAACTAGCATCGATTCTATATTCCATTCAAGATCACATTGTAATAGTTATTAAGTTTGTTAACCCCATCAACAAAATCGACTTCATTCCCATTTATATTGACACCTCTTCCTTGGAGACAGAACTTTCTATAACAAGATAACTAGATTATACAAAATCGCCGGTCGGTTGTCAGTATTTGATTAATCTTTCACTAATTTAATAACGTCTGGATTGTGGACTTCCCGGCGGATAAGTCTTTTTAGAGTTGTTGAACAATTAGTAGGAGTTAGTAGAAATTTTGACATGAAAGAAGTTGTGATAGATTTTATGTTACCATTAGGATAATAATATATGAGATTATGAGTTGCAATATTGACTATGAATTTCAAACAGTTGCGATGTAATCCCGAATTGACTTCGACACTGCCCAATAATTTTCAAATATTTAGAAACAACAATGTCTTTTGAAAAAACTCTTTCACCTTTTGAAAAGATTTGCAGAATAAATCCATGAACTGAAAATGAAACGAAAAAAATGCTCTTTATCTTTGAAGAAGTGAAGAATCGCTGTTAAGTTGACTTCCAACAAATATATTCCAAAGTATATGACGCTAGATTTTGAGATTAAGATAATAGTGTAACACATGATACACTGTAATATTTGTCCATCCATATAAAATTCTTATCACACTGTGAGGATATTTAGTGCAAACATCTTGTTTTGAAACACTTCTCTATCGTCATCAATTTGGAAGTTGAAAACGAAAATACTATGAATATGTTTCTAGATGACGAGATAAGCAACTGTTAACGAAGGAAATTTTTTGTTAAATTTTTCGATTTTTTGACATCGATTACAAAAGTCTGATCATTCACGAACCAAAGAATGATATCGAGACTGGTGTAGGATTACCGTGACTCTAAATTGGATATCAGATGACTGATATCCAATTTAGTAATGAAAAAGCTGATGAGTGTACCAGAGACAGTTCATCCACTTCACTTATGAGCTCTGATCCAGCTGAGGGGTTAGCACAATTTATGGTACATTACCCGATCAGAAAATGGGTCAATGAAAGGAGTCATGAGAAAATTCGGAGAATATACATGAAAGAATTATAAAGGAAATGTTAAGGAAGAAACTGAAGAAATGTTTTTGCAATGTAATATTTTGGCTCAGAATAGTTATAGGGATACTCACCATGTAGGACGGCATTTGAAGAAAATAGGGCTGAATAACGGATAAATTATGTGCATGAAATTCGGCAAAAGAAAAAAGATAGATCGCTATGTTTTCAGCGAATGTGAAAAATTTACGGATAATCCAAATTATGCTCGGAAAATATGAGAAACACAAAAAAAAAGATCTGTACAAACCAACACAGGAAACAAGACTGTTGAAATGGGTACCAGGACAAAATGGAAGAAAAACTCAATAAGTCAATAATACTGCAGTGTCTTTCGGATACTTGAAAAATGGTCAAGTACAGACTCCCGTACAGTGAAAAAACGGTTCATTAAACATTCAGAGCAAAACTACAAAATTGAAATACCTTCATTTGTTCTCGTGTAAAATCACAAAAATGGATACATTGGTCCAAATATAGCAATTTTTTGTAGCTCTATAATCGGTTCAATCGAGATTCTATCCTTTCAACATATATCCTGCAATGAGTTTCTGTAAGAAAGTAACTGTACAACTCAATGTAACATTATTAGGAAAAACAATTTTGCTGTGTTGATTTATTTGTCTGACATCTAACCAGATACCAATAAACGGTTTCCCGAGTTGGGATTTCATATGGAGCATTGAGGCTGCTGAATAACAAGCACAACAATCATTGAAAGCAACATCGATATTTTAATATTTGAAAACTTGTTCTTCTATTTTGAAAATATTTCCAATGATCCTGATTCTATTGAATTTCAAATGATTCATATGCCTAGAGACCCAAACATCATTAAGCCATGTGGATAATAGAATATCGGTAGAATGTTGATATTTCGTTCTTTTCCTACCGAACGTAGGCATTTCCAAGAGCAATAATATTTTGACTATACTCCTCGGACAAGATTTTTTGAGACCTTTTTTCAAATGAGTATATTGTGCCGCAACTTGAATCCAATTCAAGTCGCCCTCACTTATGCAACTTCTATTTTGAACAGATTTATGAGTTTATTCTGAGTTAATTATACTATTTATCTGTATTGAAGGGGTTATATTTTTATAAATAAGATTCCTCTTGGCTGGGATTAAAACAAATAGATGAATGTATGTCATTTCGATGTCATCGATGACATAAGCAGATCAAGCTTATTCCGTGACATAAAAAATCGTAATTCATGAAAGGATTGTGTGTATTTTCTATAATGTTATCCAATTTGGTACTGACGAGCCTTGGGACAAGTGTCTTAAGATGAAACAT
>WOGP01001091.1:0-20433 GCA_015342065.1 Leptinotarsa undecemlineata | reverse complement strand
TCAATATTTCAATAAAGAATTTTGGCTTACAGCAATATACAAACCTAAATTGTAAGACATTTGAGGTAACCCTATTTTATAAACCTACTTCACTGTGGAGATAAAATTAAAAATATATTTCAATTTTTCTTCTCGAGGACAAAACACAATCACTACAGGAAAATCCTTAAGGCGCTCTAAGGGCGGTGCCTGTGCTAAAGTGGAAAGTCATATCCGCTATGGAATAGTAGTTTGGGGAGGAGCATTGAATAGTCATATTTCTCAAATTGAAAATATGCAAAGGCGCAAATTAATATTGTCTAAAAATGGTAGGTATCCCTCTGATAGATTATATATCGAAACTTGTCTGTTAGACATGCGACAGTTGTATTGTTTATGCTTTACCACTAAAAATCATATAAATAGACATACGGCATCGCTTCCTTCACATCAGTATCACACCCGCCAAAGAGATCAACCACATCCATATCGAATTCAAAATTATATATTTGTTTTTATTATCTTATGTGTTTTTAATTTTATATATCAAGTAGTTTATTAATTTGTTTTATGTATTTGTTTAATGTATTAATTTGTTTCTTTCATCACATACAAGCAACATCTGATGCTTCTGTGGTTTCTACGATGTTCATTCAACTGTATGCATTACTTTAGTTATTTTCTTTTGGTGATTTCAATCTGAATAAACATTATAATTATTACAAAAAAACAGTAGCGATTCACGTTGGCTTTGAATGGCTGGAAATCAAATTTATTTGGGAAACATCCTCAGGAAGTTAATTCCACGTAAGCGCAGTTTTCCAAATTATAGAGTTTTCGAACAGTGAAATTGGATGTGTACTGAGTTGGAATCAAATGTTCCAAGTCACTTGAACACCTTCCGTGAAAATATCTATAGAAGAAAGATAAATGTCCAATCTTTCTTCGATGTTCCAGACTATCAAGGTTGCCACTGATGTTCGTGTCTCCAATCAGGCGGATGCCTCTAATCTGGATGGAATCTAACTGCTGCAGCGTATGCTTAGGTGCGGAGCTCCATACAAACGAACAATACTGCAAAGAAGGTCTGAGTTTAACAAAGCATCAAAAGTTGCTGAGGTGTGTCTAGTTTTCTGGTTCGAAACAAAGATCCAAGCTTTTGAGAAGCAGTCCTTGCAATTCTGGGTTTTCATGGCATTGAATTGAATTGAACCTGATTACTTTCACCTCAATTCGAAACCACCTCTAGATCCTTACTGACATACGCAACTTCCTGCTGCCAGCCGATGTGTGGTGTCGTCAGCAAAGTAATGTTCTGGATATATTCGATAATCGTTGTCACTACCTCCCTTACATTCGAAACTGGTCTGCAGGTGGTCTACTCGAATAATTTCAGCATGGTCCTACTGCTGGGCAAACGAGAAACATCTGCGAGACAAACCTATTTTGCTAGTTTGCAAAAATGTCTGTCGGATATCATTCAATAACCAGCGTGGCTTCAGCCGAGGAAATAGTTGTTTTCCAGCAGACATTCACCAGAACTTTCTGTGTCGATAATTGGGAGAGATGAATATTTCGAAGAAAAATGGAAATGCATTTTTTGTCATGGCTTTGAAGTTGCTTTATAGAAACTTATTAAAAATCAACCGATTGAAATCATTCCCGAAGATCTTCGGCTTCGATGAATGCTGAAGTTAAGTATATAGCTTGTTTCGCGCAACCTTAGTAGACGAAATCCAAAAGATTCAGATCTGGAGAGTCATCTTTGTGGAAAATTTATAATTATGATTTAAATACTTTCTGAGATTCTGTACGAAATCTGCTAGACATTCTGAATATTATAAACAACGTGTGAAAAATAGCACGAAGCCCACATTTTAAACATTTTTTATTCATTTTGCAACAAATCACAAAAAAAGGAGATACTCCAAATATTGAAATTTGTAAAAAACTGACAATAATTCAGAAACTATCAAACATTCAAATGAAACATTCAAATTATTTCCATGAGAAAAACGAGGGTCAACCTAGGATTATGCAATAATTACCGGCCACCATGTTAATATTCGATTTTCTTTCAAAAATATGTTTTACTGTTACAGGCCATGACTGTCAACAGCGAACACTATAGGTCGATGATTATCAACTTCTTGTGGCATGAATTGAATGTTCTGGATACCAACGACATGTGGCTTCAACAGCCACACAGACCATGCCACAGTGGAAATTCTGCACGAGCGATTTGAGGGCATAGCCATCTCACGTGAAGGTGATGTGAACTGGCCATCGAAATCGTGCTATTTAACCCCGTTAGACTTTTTCTGTGAGGTCGCAGGTGTATGCAAATAAGTCACAAACCACAGTGGCCCTCAAAGTCAACAAAACCCGTGTCATCGGTCAAATTCAGCCTGATTAATGCGCCTGTCATGAAAAATCAGACGTTTCGGAAACGCTACTATCAGAGAAGTCGTAACAGACTATTGAACGATGGTAGATGGTATAGAAAATTGCAACCTGGGCAAAGGATACCACAGCGGAGTGTTGTTTCTAGACGTATCCAAGGCGATCGACAGAGTTTGGCACGACGGACTACTAGCCAAAATGAGAAATTGTGGCTACTTGAAACAAATGGTAAGACTAATCGAATCTTTTCTAGCTAACCGGCGATGCCGATGAAGAGTAGGACAAGAAGTCTCCTTCATGTGATCACTGGAAGCAGAGGTCCCGCAAGGTGCAGTCCTTTCGCCACACCTCTTCTCGGTATTCACAGCAGACGTGCCCAAGCCTGAGAACAACTTCAACAAGTTGGCATTCTACGCGGATGACACAGCTCCACTTGCTAGATCAACTAGCCATGCGCAAGTTACCAGATACTTGGAACAGCAGGTGGACAGATTAGAGGAATGGGCCAACCTTTGGAAAATCAGCATAAACCCGTACAGCGTACACCCGAAAGGAAACGTCACCTTCGACGGAGAAGAGATTCCGTGGACCAACGAAGCGAAATACCTGGGAGTCACTCTCGACAGGAGACTAACCTTCACGACTCACGTAAGGCAGAGCATAGGGCTGGCAAGAGCCGTCAGACAAAACCTATATTCAAATATAGGTCGCAAAAGCAACATGGAACTCCAAGTGAAGTTGCTGATGATGAATACTGTACTGCTACCTGCACTGCATGGGGCCAGTGCTCAGCAACATACAGACGAAATATACCGAAGACCTGAACATCCACTACGTAGACGCGTATATTAGAGAACACGCAGAAAACGTATACGACAGAATCCGATCACACGATAGTCCAGCGCTATGTGACCTACACGAAGCAGTAAACAGGGATGACCCCAGATTTCAAGAGAGAGAGACAAATAAAAAAGGCCAACCAAGCAGAATCAGAGATCACCCCCGAGAATCTATATCAAGCGGCTCCGGTAACTATGAAGATACTCGTCTCTGGTAGTTTTTGGGGGCCCTAAGCATTGAATCGTAGTTAAGTGAAGTAACGATTCAATAAAAGTCAATTAAAGTAACGATTTAATAAAATACCAGATCAGAAAATAAAAGCACCTAAAGGCTGGCTTTCGACCGCAGTATGTCAGATGTCAATCTTGCTGAAGTGCCCATCAGCAGGTTGAGGACTGCTCCGGAGGAGCGGGGGTGGATGGAAGAGATGGAATATTCTGCACACAGTAATAATAATAATCTTTATTAATCCCATGAAACAAGAATGTTTCTGAATAATGATTAGGACATAAATTATTTCAATATTGAATATCAGGTACATATACAGCACATAAATACATAAATACAAACACAAATATACATATTTACATATACACACACATACAGATATAAATATATTCATTTCTGAATTATAATGGTAATTAAAAACAAAAAAAAATGAATTGAAGGGGATATATTTTTGGAACATTCCCTTGTCCTTTTTTTTGTATCAATATGGAGTAGTAGAAAGCCAAAAACTTTCTTTCCCAGAAAAATGTAATATGTAGATCAGAATTTCAATTAGAAAAAGAAAGCAGAAACGTTTTCAATTCCGATTTGAATTTTGTTTGTTAATTCATTTTTAGTTTTTCTGGAAGATTATTATATATTTTAACTCCTAAATGAAATATTGATTTCTCCCCAAATTTTGAGCGATATGATTGAACTAGTAGTTTTTTTGCTTGTCTTGTATTATAGTCATGGATGGTATTTCTGTCTGTTTAAAAAAATTGAAAAATAGACTTAATATCTAAAAGATCACGTGGTATATATAAATTTGACGTACGTTCAAGACATGGTAATATGAATATACATTTTATTATTTTATTTTGCAGTCTCTTGAGAGGATTCATTATTAATAAATTAGCTGTTCCCCAAATTGAATTTAAATATTGTAGATTTGAATATACCAAGCAGAAATATATACGTTTGAGATATTTTAATCGAATAAAATTTCTAATCCTAAATAATATTCCTAAAATTGGTCCGATTTTCTCTTTTATAATCTCAATATGAGTATTCCAACAGAGACTTTCATCAATGTATAGTCCTAAAAATTTTGCGTTTTGAGAATATTCAATCATTTTTTTGTTAACAGTCAAATTCTCTTTGTTTGTGATTTTGTTCTTAGTTATCAACAATAAAGAAGACTTTTCATCATTCAAACTCAATTTATGATAATTTAACCAAGAGGTTAGCAATAATGTCATTTTTCATGTTATTGCAAAGTTCTTTAGTATCACTAGAAAAATAAAGCAATGTTGTGTCATCTGCATATAACTTTTTTCCTTTCAACAATAATTTTGTAACCGTGTAGGGAAGATTTCTTCTCGGGGTATATTCCACACATAGTGGCACCTATATAACGAATCACACATACTTTGTTTTATTTAAATTCAAAGATTGGAAGCGCTTGACGAAAGACCCTATACATAATCAACAATCTGTTGGAAACACCAGAAACTTAATATATCGCTTGCTGACGACCGCATACTAATCTCTCCATGTGAAATTGTCGAAAGTGTTTTGCAAGTCTTTTGAAACTAAACGAAATATTATTTTTTGATCCAGAGTATATGCACCAAATTATCTTTGAAATGTTGTCCAGCAAAAGACATTGTCACTCATTAAAATTCACGCCGATTTATATTTACGAATACTTTGTTCGGATCACAAGTGAGACGAGGTGCATTCATTACTGCCAAGATAACGATCGAGTCCAATCGTTTTCCACATTTCTCTCAAAATTAACACGGTCCGCCTGTGTGGTCCAACAAGAATCTCCGGAGTTATGTAAATTATCCCGAATGCTATCGATGGTCTCGTTAATCAAAATTAAAAGGTTCTGTTTCTGTTCAAAATTTCTCCACCTGTTGGATATATTTCATAGAATGTACAAGGTGATTATAGATTCATTAAAATTTATTATAAGGGTTAATGTCGAATTTCTTTGAAGAGGTTAATTAGTGAATAACAGTGGCACTATTTTGGAGAATATCGTTATGAAATTTTTAGTACATGGAATAAGTAAAATACAGGAGAAATATTTCTATCAAAGTAATTTATATATTTACCGCAATTTCACATTCTGTAAGCTACTCACACCTGATATTCGTCATAATGTAAGGAAGCAAAAACAGTTTTTTTATATCATTGTATGCAAGCAAACATAAATTTTCAGTTTAACTTCCTAGTTCGAAATTGAACACAAATTTAAAAAGAATTTTACTTTCTCCGACATTGCTCGCCGCTGTTATGTCAAAAATTTTACAGTGTTAGATACAAAATTGAGAGACCATTCAAGTAAGGTATTGACTTTTTTCACGAGGTCTGTTAAAGAAAAAAGGTGGCTCGTAGGAAAAAACGTATGGATACATTTTTTGTAGATAATTTCATGATCTACACTTCTTGTCTGGAATAGTTTTATGATGAAAATCACCGTTTTGCTGAAAATGGCGAAAAACTTATTTTTTTGAACTTTGACGTTGAATAAAATTTTTTCCATATAAGAAAAAAAATGGGAAACTTTGAAATTTTATTTTCAATCATATTTTAAACAATCTCATTGATTTTCAGCTTGTTGGGAATTCAGGTAGCTTCAAATGTCTAAATTGACCGGACTAAAGTATAACTGAAGATTTCACTCTGAGAGGTGATTTCAATTCAAACGCCTCATCACAATATTAATTTTTTGGATTTTTTAACTTGCAATTCGGTAGTATTTTTTCTTGTCTTGAAAATCATATAAAAACGAAATTCCTTGACATAAATTTCAAGGAGCAAGTTAGTAAATTGAAAAATCTATATTTTCATAAAACCTTCAATGTCGCTTACATTGTCAACCTATTGTATTTATTTCATCGACTTCGAACTCTTGGATTGATTGGCGTTTCTGAAGATGTACGATCTAGAAAATACGTAACAATTTATAACAATGAAAATGAAAATAACTTCAAGAGCGGTAGGAAAAATATTTCAGTCTGCCTACGGAGTTACATAATCGGATGTCACGGCCGGACGACTTCAATACAATTTAAAGACCGTGAATAATGTATATACACTGCTCAACAGAAACAACGGACTAAACTAAAAAAATTCACGATTGATATATTATTCATCAATACATATAATGGAAATGTAACGGTCTACATGGATGGAAAAAAACCGCTGTTGCGAAGACAATAAAACGCAACATAGGGTTTTCCTAAATGTTTTTCTGTTTGTCTATGCATTTCTGCGCGCTAATATCAAAATGCAGTTTTCACTGATGTATTGTGAAAAGTTCCACTCAACATTTAGTGTTTGTTGGATTCATTTGAATCTGTTCATAAATGACAAAGGTTGGTCCAATTACAGAATAACATCAAACATTTTTCCGAAAAAATACTAGAAAACACCGTTCAGTTGATTTGGTCGAAACATTGGTTAACTATATCAGTAACTTGAGAAACGATTACAGTAAATTTGGAAAACCTCACAAACAGAAATCTACGAAAAAAAGTCGCAGCAACATATAATTGGAAATATATGCCATTCATTTGTGAGTCTTGATTGAGGTTGTGAGTCAAATATAAGCCGATCCAAATCGATCACATTTGCAATAACTAAAAGGAGTTCAACAAATGGGTAAATGGGGAGGTTGAATAACTGGCACTAATTGACCAGAAGGCACCCACAAATGAGGTTGAAACCAGACATACTGTATTGGTTTTCTACAACGGTCTTGTTCGAATATAACGGAATCAATTAGAATCGCAGAAACAGAGTTTTCACCAGATCATAAAATCACCTGGTGAACAATTCGATAATCGATCATAAGAGCCGAAATATTCAGAGGAGATATTTATATTATAATTTTCAAGATAAAGTATAAAGAATCTACACTACCCAAGGAACACTGTTTTGAGGTCTCAATTGAATGACATATCTGCAGATGTCAAACTGCACCTTTCGTGCCCAAGAATGACATGAAGACTAGCCTGGAGATGCACTAAAGATCTGGATGAATTAGTGGATAGGACTGAATCAAACCCTACTAGGTGCCACAACATCAAATTCGAATACCAACCCGAAACCGTTATATTTCATGCGAATGAGAGGTAGTGAATCAAATAAGGCAAGCAAATTATGCACAACCGAAGTCAAATCCAGAAAAATATAACACAAATCCATATTAAAACATGTGCTAATTACTACAGTGACAAAAAAACTTGGATTCCTCAACCAACGATCAAGTATGTAAAACGTAAAAAATCATCCGCAGGAGATTTCATTTGATACATTCAGTCATTCAGAAAATGATTTTACTGGTATTCACACAGATTCTCAGATTTCCACTAAATATTCAGAAAATTATATAAAAAAATACAAGAAAAATCTCTATATCGGATACCTCAGTGATATTTCCATAATTTAAAAAACTATAACATGAGCATATTCTTGAAGACTTGAAATGCTCAGTAATATCTCAAATGATCATCGATATGGTTATCAAAAGCAAACATCTTCGACCGTGTCAGGAATCATACGTTTAAAGGTAAAACCTCGTCAGTCCGTAGGCAGCACAAGTTTATCAACTTCTGAGAGTTGTCGTACGTATGGAGGCGACGGCTGATTAACGGAAAAATAGATTTTAAACAGAACAGATAAACAAACAGTTATCTTCAATGTTGTAAAATCATGAACTGTTGCGATCCATATTTTTATGGCCTAAGAACCTGTGAATCACAATAGTTTATTCGTATGGCCAAACATTAGTCTATTTATTCAAAAAAGAAAATAGTCCGGATGATTTTAAATTTGCTGGAATAGCAAAGGTATCTTCTCAGAAATTTATAACACTGTTTTGGACTGGAAAATTGTGTTATATATAAAGTTCATAGTAGAACTTCGTTGGAATATTACTCACATATAGCCGTCCCTAAGCATAAGACTTAGGCTGCTGGAGTCTATCCAGAAAAGAACTATCCACCTGGTTACAGACCCAAACATCACTAGTGACCTTAATATTTGAGGTTTTTCTCATTTCTGTATATACTGCATGACTGACTAAGCCATCCTGATTCCTCCTAGAGTCGGTGTCTGTCAGAAGTACGTGGCAAACTGTAGCTGACTATCGCTTCGAAATCCAAATTAACACATCCATTATACTCTTTCAAAATTCTTTTCATTTGAAAAACGGAATTCTTTTGAAGTTGAATTCTTGACACCGTTTTCCTCAATCTACAGCGATCCAAATTACTCTGTTAAAATTATCTACACCGCCTTGTGTAGACTACCAGTTACAATACTCAAACATTATTCTACAATAGAATAATTTGAGAAGTATTAAATTTCATTCTGCCGTACACAAGAAATATTGAAAACTATACTCGATTCAAATTTGGTATCACCGGAAGACAATAATAATCTTTCCAACTGTAACATGATTTTATCGAATGAAATTCCGTGAATGGACCCATTCTCGTTTTTTGAGGAGTGTACACTAGACAGAGTTGGATTTCCAACTCTTCGGCTTTGGACGCTATTTATGCGCTTGCAATCCGTTAAAACAGTGCGTTCGTTCTCTGTTCTTATTTGTTATTGTAATGACGAGAGATGGTATCGTCTGCTGTCCGTTGTCGGTCCGCCTCGTCTACCCGTCATGTAGCACACGAACTACATTTTATGTCTCCATACGTTCGCAGGCCGAACGGCATCCTTCAACAAATTTGAATACGCACGATATCTCAGCCGGTGCAACGGTGCATTCGTGTGGAGCGAATAATGGGATTGGATTGACGGTGAGAAGACCTGCCAAAAAGTGGACTTCGTGATTTCGAGGCGGGCTAATGGAGTATGACGTTAACGAACGGGTCGACGATTAGGATGACGTTCCTTCACACCCATTTCAACTAAAAAGGAACAAGATATTGAAAATAATATATACGGAACAGTAAGCTGCGTAAAGTTAAAAATGCGGAATCTCTATGTTTGAGACCAATTCAGTATCGCAGCACCTCAAATTGAAACATTCCATTTTTCCAGTTTTCATTTTGCGATATACAAAGAAACCTTTTTTGCCAATCTCAACAAAGAAACCCTTTTTGCCAATTTCAACAGGATCATAGGATTATAAAAATTCATAGATTCCTCGCAAAATCATAAAAAGCATAGGATCATAAATATCATAAGAACCAATCGAAGTATTAGAATCACTTGTATAATAAAAACAGGAATAAATTGAATGATTTGGACAAATTAAATGAATTTGACACAACCAGGAAATCCTCATGGACGTGTATTACTACGTTGTAAAACATAGATCTGAAGTGGCTACGGCCGAAGACTGTCGGAGTCCTGGATTTCAAGAATCTATCAGGAAAAGTGTGAAACAACAGCTTTGAGTTTCCTTGATGGTTTTTGGAAATGGGATTTCGATTAGAAGTTGTAAGGTTCAGTGCAAGGCAGTAGCCAGAAAACAATATATATTAATTAGAAAACCATTACAGAAATATTTACAAAATCATATTTGGTTTTCTAGTTTTCTTTGCAGCAAACAAATCAATTACCTCCTCGGTGTAAATGTCAATTCTATGGTGGATTGATATTAACCCCAAACCGTTTAGTCGTTCCTGGCTTGTGGAGTTTCTTAAATAAGTTTTGAGGCGTTTCATAGAAGAAAAAGTCAGGGGTACATGTGGAAACAGGTAGTGTCGCCAATATCTTTAAACGTTTGTACGCACATTGCCGTAAGGTTTTTTCATTGTGTTTCGGGAAAGTTTTTTCCATATTCTCTTTCAAGCACTTGGTTCGTTTTGCCAAAGAATTGATAAAATTTCTAACGGATTTTATAATTCCAATAGTATCTGTAGAGTAGGGAGAGTGAGTGTAGGCCCACAGCACTTAGGCCACATGTGACCCATTGTACATACTCCCGAGGAGTTGTCCTCCTAGGGAGGACATATGTGCCACTGGGTCCTAAAATTCTTAGTTCAGCCGTTTCCTTGGCTAAAGAGTCGGTAATGCGATTACCTCTACACCTGTCGTGCCCTTCAATCCACCTCAGGATAATTATCTACCGAGGTTTTGGCTAAATCTTGGTGGCACTCTATTACTAGCCTTGAGGTAAAACGTTGTCTATTCAAGGCTAATAGGGCTTTTCTGCTATCAGTGCAGATTATTATTGTTTACCAGCCAGTTCTGTTTGAACCACGCCGGTATTTTTTTCCATTCCTCACTTAATCATTTTGCTTAGTGATCCAGAGTACATTTTACACCCTGAGCATATTTGACAGTACAGTCTATCATCACCAATTATAAGTTCTATTTTCTGATGATGCAACAATGAGCTTTGCATGGACTGGTTATCAGTCATATTAGGAAACGCTAGTTGAAGTTCTGGAAAGTCACATACATTGCTACCTTTTGAACATAAACTGCTAAGTAAACTAGTGAAAATTTTTCCAGCGAAAGATCTACAAACACAAGAGGAGATAGACTTTATGGAATCATTCAATCCAGTATCGATTCTGCTATTTTCGTGCTCACGAAGAGTATTCAACAAGAACCCCAAGCATTCGGAACAATCCTCTCGTTGTCCTAACCGAGTATCTAATGGACTTCAAAGACTTCATAAAGTCTGTTGTTCTACAGTGACAAGTATTGAAAAGGGGTACAGTATTTCTAGAAACTTCTGTAGATGGCATCCAAATTAGAGCTTTCAATTTGGTAACTCTATTCAGCACTTATAAACTGAATTTCTATGAAAAAAAGTCAAGGAACGACCTGAGCGCTTGCCTCCGCAAATGAACTGCAAGTTATTCCAACTGGGCACATATACCAATTTCTTGCTCTAGCTCTAAATCAAGAAACGAGATAAGGAACGTTATGAAACATCTTGCGGTTACGACCATATTGAAAACAAGTGAGGCTCTGGTGAAGCCAAAGTCACTTTTAGACGGGAATGTTTTTCAAACAGAGCCCATCAGCCCTCTCGTTTCTGCATCTAACTCTTTCTACCTTTTTAAATGCCTTTGGAGGAAAGGATCTCCATTAGTCGATGAAGGTAGGGGACAAATGGAGGCATATGTATGGAATTCGGCATAGACGGATGTGCAATGACCGTGGAGCTCTTAGATGGAAATATCCTACATTATCTGGATACCGGGGAGACATACAGGGTGTATCAACGATACGTAGATGTACGATAGTTGGTTCCCCATTAAACATACAAAAATGTTCAAAAAATAATTCATAATATACAGGGCGACCAATCAATGTGTGGCAGACCAAATTCGTTTTATTAAATGGGATATCTTATATATACAAACCTTTTTGGATAGATTACTTCTCGAAAATGTCAGCTTATATGGGCTTATACCAAGTGGTTTTTCAGTTATGGTGTGATTCATGTCGAAAAAATGGATTCTTACAACACTTATTATTTCAAAATTGATGTTTCTTTCACTGAATGTTCTAAAAAATGTTGTATTTCCGTTCTTATATAATATTCCATTTAATTCCATTTTTTCTTTACAGAGGCAACCAAAACTCTGGATTACTTGTAATAGAATGTTTTTGAAATCGGTATATCATGTCGTAGGAAGTTTCTATGATTTTTTTCCATTCAATGATCCGACAAAAGAATGTGGTACAATGACCTGCTTCTGAAATATGCCACCTCAAACATCAGATAACCATTCACTATTGAATTGTTTTTCAGAAAATGTGGTTTCTCATGAATCAAATTTTGTTGAATCTGTTAACAATTGTTTTTCCGTTAACCACCTGTGGACCTTCTACGAAAGACAACTCTCAAAAGTCGAAACTTGTGCATGCTAAGCACTAACGAGGTCTTACATTTCAATGTGTGATTCTTTCAATATATAATGTCGCAGTGGCGAATTCTGATTTCATAATCCCTCCGATGCAGTTTTTGATGAACATTTTGTGGGATCCGATTCACTCGAGTACCATTTATGTCCAGATCTAACTCTCTTGCACTATCTCTGGTACTGACGTGAGTATTCTCAATTCTTGAGAGCATCACCGAATCACCATAACAAAACTTGTCACTTTTTTTTCAACTTTTTTCCAAGGAAATTTTTATATAATTGATGGAATAAAAAATTTTGATATTATGGGAGCTGCTTTTAGACAGTTTCATAGCCTTTTTCAAGAGGCATATGATTCTAGAGTTATCGAAAAAGTTTAAGAAAAATGTAGATACCAAAGCCGTCTATGAATTTATTCTCTCTAGGAATATATTCAACAACAGGTTTGAAATCATAACGAATCGACGAGACTAGAAGAAAAATATGACTGAGAAACGTTTTTGTTTCATTACCATAACAATTGACATAGCTCGAAATAAAATACTGTTCGAACAACTATTGTAAATTCAACCTTTTTTGAATTGTTTCAGTTAACCATGTATTGTTTGAGAGTTTTCTGTGGATAAAAAAATTAAACGTCTTTTTCATGATTTTTTTCGAAATTGGATACATTTCTGTTGGAAAAAAGGAGCCAAACCTTATATTTTCCGAAACTCCAACGGGACAAACGAGACAAACCGTATTTTGTGAAAGCTCATGGAGAGGTGTTTTATTTAAAAAATAGAGAAAAAATTGATCCCTAGTTTTGGTTGAACCTGTATAAGAGAACGTCATTTAGTGAAATTATCTATGAAAAATGAAAATGAGCATGGTCTGTCTTTAGTAGATATTCCCTTATTGGATTCCTTGCCAATTTTCGTTTGATTTTATCATTTTAGTTCTCTATCACTTCGATATCAATGCTGGGCGGAGCAGTTCACAGTTATATCCAAGGAGAGGTTCAAGAAGTCTATTTTTTGACAACTGATCATTCAAATGATTATCCAATGGGGGAATCGTATCTTCGAAAAAATTTCCATTAGAATGATCGTCCGTTCGATAAACTAGTTTTCGAATAATTGGCAATCGATGAATCGCTTTTCAATAGCTGTCTTCGGAAATAACTACCAGACACCGGTCAGTATGTCTGGAACAGTTTTCAGTAAAACATATTCTGATTGAATGCTTCCCACACAGATGCAGGAAAAGATGAAATTCGAAACAACAAACAAGTGTGAAATGATAGGATGCCTTTTAGTCAAATTCCAAATATTATTGAAATTAAATAACCTCATCAATTTTTTATAATCGACATCATTTCTACTCAGCAAGCCTGAAATGAATTAGTTTCCATATGAATATATTATGAATTTGGAACATATAAAAAATATGAATATGTTAATGTAGAGAGATAGCTGTCTAGCTGTCAGATGGCGTTAAGCTAAGCGGACTTGATGTTTTAATTGTACATATGCGGCGGACATTTTGAATTTATGTCGGACCTCGGTAAAAGATTATGTCGGAATACGTTAGGAAATGCTACGTTTTTTAATGGAATATTCGAATGTGGGCTCAGTTGATGAAACGCTCTGAACGGTATTTCGGGAATTATTTCAACTATGTTGATTTTTTTCATTTACATAATAATAGGTTATGTCCACAAAGAACTTTCTCATGAAAGAGAAGAATTTAATTGCTTAATCTCATCGTTAGAAAAATAATCTAGAGTGTCGGTAGATAAGGTATCCATTTCTGAATATGACGACACCGACAACCTCAAAAAAAAATTGATTTCAATTCATTTACAAGAGAATGAACATATACCTATAAAAGTGTTTCATGATATCTCCTGATGGAATAGGTTCGAATTTCTGTCATTTGAAAACATAAAGACATATGAAAAAAAATTGTTCGGATCAGTAGACATATAAGTGGAAATAAAAATTAATAATCAAAATTATTATCGGTAACGGCAAAATTGAAATAATTTCACGAAACAAACTGTTCATTATATAGAAGCGAAATCCATTTATAGTTTTACACTCATTTCGACATTTGTTTAATTGAAGTTACTTTTGTCCACTGATTACGAATCTAAAATATAGTTTAAAAAACCAAAAAACACGCTTTTTAAGAACATCGAACTGAAAGTTGATATACAAAAATATAGCACAAAGCGCCCACTCATTTTTTACAATAACAATGAAATATTTTTCGTTTTTTATTGTTTTGAGCTTATTTTTCAACTTTTTTTAAACTATATTAGTTTTTCATTTTTTAGTTTCGTATGCGTGTTTTTTGGTCTTTTCAAAATATGTTTATTTTATCTTAACTTTGGGATCTATCAGCCGTATATTGTTTAGAAAAATTATCATTAATAATTTTTGATTCCGGATAGGGAGCCTGAAAATCAGTTACCAAACACAAAGCAGCATGCGCGCAAATGATGGTTACAAATAAGGCAGCAGGCGCAAGTGTTAATAAAAAAAATAATTTTTCATAGATGTAAAGTGAGTTCGAATTATATCAAGGAGGTTACGTACAGTGCCATCTGCCCGCGAATAGATCAAGCATTGATGTCGATGATTCTGTCAAATACAGATTTCGAGCTTGAGAGTTATAAACAAAGAAATACACACACATACATAAATACAGCTGAATCTAGTAAAAGCGTATTAATAAAACTTAGCATTCCTATCTATTTCCGGAAATAGAGCCATTAGGAGGTTGAAAATGTAAAGAATTTCAGTAATCAACTTCTGGAAATGAAAACCAATGAACTACTTTATTTTCAGGCTCAAATGCTGGGATGCTTCATTCATCATGAAATGTTTTCCTAAATAATCCTTTTTGAATCATGTTCTAAATGATATCGTCGCTTCGCCAAAGTTATTAATGAGAAAATAAATATTTCAAAATGAAATCTCGAAATATTCACCTCTCCCAACTACCTACAACACAGGTTCTGGTAAATTTCTGCCACAGTTGAAGTATCGGTACTTGGGATGTTTCTTCCCTGTTTGAGACTGTTCACGAGATGGAGGAATTCACCAGAACCTACGGTATAGGTAATTGGGAGAGATGGATATTTCGAGATCCATTTAGAAATATTTATTTTCTTATATGTATGTATTTCTCCTTGATTCAATCTTCAGTCATGGTTTGCTATTTGTTGAAGTTATTAGTAATTGTTGACAATTTCTTCGAAAATTAGGAAATGGAATTATGTTGACAAATCTTGAACATTCTACTTCGATTCGCTTTAGAAGACGAAAAGACGTATCAAAACTCCTCCCATACACACTTTCCACTATAACCAGTTACCAACGTACCCAAAGTTAGATTCAACTATATCGAATAAAAAAAAGCATGTACTACAAATTCATGTTATGTTTATCAAATTCTACTTGCGCTAGTTTAATCTAGTTTTGTTAAGGTTAGGTTATACTTGAAATTTTGTTTCATTGAATTACCTAAATATTAAATTGGTAACAAATGTAAGTGAAGTCTTTTTTGCCAAGTGCATTGTGTACATGTGATTACATTGTTGTCTGTAGACGCCGATGGTCATGAAATGTCATTATTCCTTACGCAAACTACAAATATGAAATGAATTGTGGAAGATACATTATAAAAGTCAAAAAAATAGGGTAAAATTTCGTATTTTTTGTAGAAGCAATATAAATTGGTCATCATCGCATTCATTTTTAGTTAAATTTTGTAACATTGCCAATAGAACTTCGTAAAAATGTTATTTAGAATCATAAACAATTATGTTCATAAAAGTATGTAGCTTCCTGGACAAGAGACATTTGAGAAAATTGGAAAAAAATTGAAGTGGCAAATAACTAAGAGTCTGGAATATGTGATTATGTAAAAAAGCCATTTAAGTTCGTGAAATAGAAAATGTTTCAACTTTTGAGTGACCCTATCTTCGGAAGTATTCAGGACCACCAATTTTTATTCCAAATTCGTGATCAGCGGAGCAATTAAAAATTTTGAAAGCGCGGTCCCAAGAAACGAAATGCACAAATTTTCTCAAGATACTTCGAGAAAGATGTAGGTACGAATGTGACGATTTCTATAGTCCCATACAGATCTCAAACATCAAATTAAACACAGCATTCACAACTTTTGGTATTCCAAATGGAACATCTCAAGAATGAAGTTGAAAGAAATCAAAACCATGGAACAGAATCCCTGCACGAAGGAGACACCAGATTGTTATAACACGTTTACCTATGAGACATACTCGATACATACATGAACATTTGCTGAACGAGGAGGAAGAAAATATATGTCCCATGTGTTCGGTACCAATGTCAGTCAAACACATCATAGTAGAATGTCCCAGTTTTGTACCACAACGACAAAAGTTCAGCATCAGTTCAGAATTGAAAACAGTTCTTGGGGAGCAATGCAACTTTGGAAATGTCGTAGGGTTCTTAGCAGAAATAGTAATTCTTCACAGAATATAATTTTTATTTTTAATGTCACACAGTTTCAAGCCTCAATGTTGTAAATAATAATAATTTCATGAAATGGTAATAACCCTAGGGGTTGATGCAACTTATATTTTTTCAAATAAACAAATAGTGACGATATAATGTCTTCATTTGGACAAATTATCTTAGAAAGTCTATTCCATGAAATCACTATTCTACGAATGTCGAACTTTTTGAAGAAAAAAAAAAGATTAGTCGATCGAACTGACTGGGAATATTAGTTAGAAATGTTTAAAAATTTCACAACTTTTCATAAGCATATTGGTAGAAATCTTTGAAATGTATTTCATTATTTGTTGAAATAAAAAAAAAATTATGAAAGTACTCACACATCGGCCGATTGACTGAGTGAACAAATCACCCACGTCGAACCGCCCGGCTACCGATCGACCGAATAGTGGTGAACTAACAGTAAGTATCAAATATATATTAATGGCAACAACGAGGTTCGTGAAAAAGTACATTAAAAGAGTGAATCCTTTGAAAAATATTTGAATTCCTACCTGATTATTACAATGTGGAGGAAGGGACACTGACCTGAAACAAAAAAAAAGGAAATTACTATTATTCTGTTACAAATGGAAAATAATCATTATAATAAATTATTTAAACAGCATACGCTAAAAAATAAAACCAATATTTCCATCCCTATCATACTCATCAGTTCGATGAAATTTTGCTTTGTGTTTCAGTAGGATTCGTTCTACTGAAGACATTGGAAGATAGAAGTGAAATCTCTGGTATAGAATAAATTTTAAAAAAGCACAGTTCCCAACCAAATTAGCGTCTTCAGGTCTTCAGGATCGAAAGTCCAAGCTATCAATTCCTAATTCTTGGTTATGACGAACAGTCTTATGGTTATCTCCTGAAAACGAAATTTGGTTGGTATTGCAATTCTAGTGTGTCGAAAGAGTGCTCGCTTTGGACAGAAGAGTATGGATAGATACCAAACTCAACGTCACACAGCATGAAAATAATATCAGTCATAATTCGAGAAAACGATTACAGATTTAAAAAAATATTTTGTTGGAAATAGATGTAGGGTACTTTTTAGTGTAGCTTATATTTAGAATTCATACGAATTTTCTGCTTGGCAAGCAGTTATTGGGAACAGAGAACAACTGCCAGAGCTCACGTTTATTCAATAGAAAATAATGATAAAAATACGTAGACTGTAGAAAAAATAAGGTGAATATTCAAATTTCGCGAGCTACGTATATTCGATTGATTTTTTTTAGTTTTTCATGACGGTAAACTTGTTTTAGCTGTTTAGCATGTTTAATTTGTTCCTTCTTGTAGATGATCTCAGCTTGAGACCACTTGATGAGTCCAAACATGCTCTGCTATTCCTGATTTGCTGGTTTCTCCTCACTATATGTGTCTCTTGCGCTCGGAAATGCGAACTTTCAATGACCTCTTAGTTTCACCGATGTATGATACTCCGCACTCGCAGGGTATCTGGTAAATGCAGTGCAATGCAGAACCTGCTCCCAGATCTGAAGTAGGTTCTGATGTTATACTTGGACTCAATTTTTCTAATCCTTTTCGACAATCCTCTGCTTTAGGGAAGTACAAGTATTGGTTGTAGCGGCTTTTCTTACTTCTGTGGCTCATATCTGAGAAAACTATTCGTAACAGCTTCACGAAAAGTTCGCATTTCCGAGCAAAAGAAACACACACAGCGTGGAGAAACCAGCAAATCAGGAATAGCAAAGCATGTTTGAACTCGTCAGCATAACATCAAGTGGTCTCAAGCTGGTATCATCGACAAGGAGGAATACTGATATAGGAGAAAATTCAAAGAAGCCGCATATGTGTTGTTCAATATATGGAAACCTATAATCGAGCGAAATACAACCAACTCCCGTCAAACGGTCAGATCCCACTGAAACAGATAAATCGGAAAGAGGGAAGAGGGAAGAGGGGAAAGGTGAAAGCACTCGAATGACGTATAAATAGCTAATTATCACACGAACACGATTATGAATACCAACAATCGAAACGTCGTGAAATAACTTGGCTTGGAATCTTTTAATTTTTCATTTCTAGGTGATAATTTTTAATTTTCATCTCATGTTAATAGTTCAACTCTTTTATTTTTTGCTTGTACTTATTTCATTGTAATTTAATTTTTTCATTCAAAGAATATATTACTAATCTTTTAAATTTTTATAGATTCTTTCAGGGATTTCAAACCAATTTATATCATAGTAGATTCTGGAAGTTGAAACTAATGATATGAATAAGTTGTTCATTTCTGCTTTTTTTTTATACAAAATTTCTTTCACAATGCAATTCATCATAATTTTTTAAACCCTCAGGAATATTTGACATTGTCTATCACCGAGACAGGTTAAAGAACATCAAGAATCGTTCTGAATAAGAATGTCATACGGGATAAAAATATAAAATTGACAATGTCAAATGTCATTATTTTTTGACTGTGCAATATTACTGTCAACTGGACAACTGAGGCATTGTAAACGGATTAAAATGATACATTAAGCAAACCAACACATCTAAAAATGATAACTTTGAGATAGAGTTATCGTCCCGGCGCCCATAAAAGATATCGATAAGACATTCATAACATTTAATGAATTCGATAGTCTCGTATTCGAGCAACACAATCTCAATTCGATCGCATATCGACCAACACTTATATAAATATCCGAGTCGGCCATTTCGCTCGTCCCGAAAAAGAAGTGAGAAGGCCAGTTTTTTCGCGCGATCAAAAGTGAACAGGATCGGGTTTGTGTCGAAAAATAATTGGATACCGAAATATGTCGGACAAGCGCAAAAACTTGCTCTCTCTTTCTATGTGAGTTAAAGCTCTAGAATTCCAAATTGACACGGCCAATTTATTTGTATGTGGGTCCGTCTGATCTTCTTTTTACATCTCTGACTTCTCTGCTCAACATTCGCATTCCTCAAAGATTCTCTCCAGCGGCCCTGGTGCCGAAAACCATGCTGGGTGAGAAAGTTGGCAGTTTCGTAATGAGGTTACGTTTTTCAATACAATCTTGGATGTACTGTGGGAACCGTAATATATACTCTCTATAATGATAATGATATTTTTATTTTCAACTAAAACCTAAAAACTACCATATCTGGGGCGACATACACCTTCCTTCAATGTTATAACGCTGTCTGTTGGAAAAATGAGGTGAATAAAATTTTTTTCTCAAAAAATGTTTGTTTGTTAAATAATTTTCATTTTGAACCCTTCAAAGTTGTTCCCCTCAGATATACAAAACAAATACAAAACTTCTCTGTTCCGAAGAAGCTTCACCTACAATGTCTTCAAGCTTTATAGATCGACCCATCACGTAGTACTTTGAAACTATATTTATTCCGAGACAAAATTAGAGACAGTCTCTTGGCCAAGAATGAACAACCCAATGTTTCCACAGATAATATTTATTCAATATTTATTTGTACTTCAACATTTTTAAAATGAAAATAAAAATTATTTCCATGCGAAAATCATACTAATATATATATATAATAATAATAATAATAATAATAATCTTTATTCAATCCTTACAGATCACATATATCATGATATAGGATACGTCACAAATAAAAACCAT
>WOGP01001090.1:0-20433 GCA_015342065.1 Leptinotarsa undecemlineata | reverse complement strand
TTCAAATAACCACTGCTCAAAACTGCACGTTTAACATCACTATAAATAATTACTCTAGAAGAAATTGAAAATATGTAGGATGCAAGTATGAAAATACCGTCCCTGTGAGTTATACTGTATCTACTTCTCAGTTTTAGTTCTTTAATAAATTTTGTTTGTAAGTTTCATAAATAACTTATTTTTTGGTAGTTTCATAAATAAATTATTTAAAAATTTGAGGGAGGCGGAAAAATCATATGTGTAACATGGGAGTAAAGCGAGTTTTCCTCCCTTGAATGATTACTGCCCTCCGCTACGCGTCGGGCAGTAAACTTCATTCTCGGGAGGAAAAGTAACACTTTCGTCCCTTGTTATACAAATAGCTATAAAGTACCAATCATTAGGATAGATAATCTCTTGATCTCAACTATACTTTGAAGGATAACTCGAATTGCAAAATATTTGAAATAGAGTGGTTTAGTAATAACAAAAAATTCGCATACTCAAGTTTATACGGTGAGATGGCCCACAAACACCGTCAACAAATGTTTCTATAAAAATACAAAGTGTGCATGTTTTCTCTCAGAGTTAGACACACTCTTTCAATTCTAATGATCCATCAACGTTTGAGTGACTCCAGCGACTTCTTGTTACAAATACAATAAATGGGCCAAAGTAATATCGGCAAAAACTGGAAAGGCAACAAACCTCGCAAGGACTATTCGTGGACGAATGAATTTTTTTTTGTTTGGATGTCTAAATGTCTGTTTCAGAGCAGATAAGGTAGCGGTAACAAGCGGATAAAAAACAGCCTAGTGGAATATGTTATGAAATCTACACATCAGAACAAAAATACTGTTTATGGACGCACATTTCGCTTTCCAAGTTAGTATCATTCGACGATACTTATGATGCACTGTTTGGAACATTTGGTGTAGTAATGATTATTACTGGAGTTTTTTCCCAATACCAAATCGTCATTTTTAACACCTCGACACGTGTTTCGATCACCAAGTAATCATCTCCAAGAGGAAGATTAAACCAGAAACTAACGCGAAGCTGACACTATTTACCTGTATAGCATAAAAAAGACGATGTTTGAGATTGTTCTGGTGTAGTGAAGATGTTTTCAATAGATTGATTTTACGCCAGAGGTTCCAAATTCTACATATCACGTTATAGAATATCATTAAAATCAGTTAATGCAATAGCAGTACAGACACGCCTGAAGAAGCTATTGTATAGCGAAACACGTATTGCGTTTATGTAAAACTGTAAAAAGTATTTCTTGAATTCCAAACTCTTCCTTTTCCGTTGTCTTTATTATCTTTTGGGTTGCCCGAAAGTGTACGAGCAGTTTTGAAAGCCACTTTCACATTCTATTTTTTGAAAATTTAAACTAATAGTTTGGTGTATGAAAGAACTGTAAATTTTAAATATTTTTTGAATAGTCGAAAATAAACGAAGACACTCTTCGAATTATCTCATCCTGATTAACTTTTCCACTATGATTGAAAGATACCCATTACTTTCAGCTATCTTCCTGTTGAATTCTTTCTCGACATCATACATTTCTTCACTCAAAGGTAACGTGACGTTATGAAGTAGAAATGGTTCAATTGAGGCTGAGCCTCAAGCACTTACTGCGCAACCTCTGCTGCAGGCAACCAGTGATGCAATTGAACCCATGTTTGTGTTTAATAAAACCCTACAATGCAATACGCATACAGTCGGCTCAAAAACCAAAGAAGGCTCAGGATGTGGAGTGAACTTCAGATCACTAAGCCTAAGGATCAAGTGGGAAAAAATACCAGCGTGGTCCAAACAGAACTGTCTGGTATCTCAATCGCCACAAAAAAAATAACCAGAAAAGGAAGTTCTGGCAAAAACATTTCAATCTGCACTGACAGCAGATTGAACAGACAACGTGCTACCTCAGGGCTAGTACTAGAGGGCCATCAAGATTTAGCCAAAGCTTCGGTAGATAACATTAAGTATCTCGAGATGGGTTAAAGGGCGCGACAGGAGTAAAGGTAATCGCATTGCCGACTCTTTAGCCAAGGAAGCGGGTGGACTAAAAATTTTAGGACCCAGTGGCACCTACGGCCTGATGACTTTGATAATTGCGGAACTAGCAAAATGTTACACCCATGTTCAATCCCTAAAGAGATGGTATGGAATCAAAGGATGCAATCTTGCCAGGATCACCCTAGGCGACCCTGGGAAGCTGGCGCCGAAGAAATATCTGGCGATGACCAAGAAAAACTTACGCCTAACAGTCAGATATCTAAGTGGACACTGTCAACTAAGGAAACACCTCCATAATACGGGGCTAGTGAACACACCTCTATGCAGGATGTGTGAACAGGAAGATGAGCTTGTCAGGCATGTCATATGCGAGTGCCCTGAGTTATCGTCAATAAGAGAGTGTGTGGTCGGCGAGTCTTAGCCTACACCTGCCGATATAAAGGAGATGTCTCCCAGAGACCTGTCCACTTTCCTGAAAAGGACAGGATGGACGAAGACCTAGGAGGACAACTTTTCGGGAGGATGTACAATGGGTCACATGTGGCCTAAGTGCTGTGGGCACTCACACAGCACTTACCTTACACTCACCTTCCCTACTCTACAAATACAAATAGTGGAAATTGTCAGAGATATATATGAAAGTGCTACTATTCTTCCTACATACGCTCTGTTAAAATAATAAGGTAGATTTTAATTTTTTTCAAAGAATATTTATTAATTAATCAATTTCTATTATGTTCCCTTCAAAGCAGTCCCCCTCAGATATTATACACTTGTGCCAGACTTTTTTTCAGTTCTCGAAGCAGTTCTGATATGCACTTGAACTCTTTCAGCGATTCGAATTGTATTCCTCAGTCGTCGCGAAACGCTGTCCTTGTATGGGTCTTTTCAATCCTAGAAACATAAAAAAGTACTGGAGACCAAATCTGGTGAATACGGTGGCTGAGGCATGATTTCCGTGTTATTTCCGACGTTTTCTTCGTATTGCTTCTCGTAAGCGGCGAGATAATACTCCTTATTGACCATACGACCATATTGCAAGAAGTCCTGATGCTATGGTAATCGAAGAAAACAGTGGGCAATACTTTGACGTTTGATCGAACTTGGCGTATTTTTTTCGTCATGGCTCTCCTGGGCTCTAACTTTGGGACGATTGGACTTTGGTTTTGTTATCATGAACCCATGATTCGTTACGAACAAATCCTGAGCGATGATCATGCGACGGTTTTTTTGGTCAAAATTTAGCAATTTTGGAACGAATTTTGCTGCCACACGCTTTATGCCCAAAATTTCCGAAAAAATTGCATAACGTGAGTCAACTGATATGCAGACATTCTCTCTAATAGTGATTCGACGATTGTTGTTCATCGGTTGTTGATCTGGGACGTCCAAGGCGAGCGTAGTAATTCACATCTCGAACTTTTATGAAAAGTATGTGCCATTTGTAAACAATTTTTTGACTCGGAGTACAATCATCGTATGCTGCTGTCAACATTTCTAGCGTTTATGAGCACCTAATTCTATTTTTTACACAACATTTTATGCAAATTCACTTTCTAACTTTCATGCCACTCACCAACAAACTAAACAACTGAAATTGTTAACATATGTTCGGGACATGTGTACCAACATAAACAAATAAAAAAACCGCTTATCGAATGTGAGTAGCCCGCGAAATTTGATATTCATTTTTTTTCAACAGTTCACGTACATCAAATTTAGCTGTAATATACAAGACTGGTAACTATTTGTAATTTTCAATTTCATACGTGAAGAGAAAATTTAGAGAAAGAAATCGTTAATAATCGACTTTCTAGCAAAACGAATACTCACAATTTATAGTTATATTCTATAAACTGAAATACATAACAGATTGGTTCAAATTTTTGAAAAATTGGATATGAAAGTTGCTTTCAAAACTGCCCCTAATCTTCAACAAGTGTTGGGCAACGACGAAAAAGAAAAAGTCTGGAATTTATTTAATACGCTGTGAAAACTGGGACAAAAAGTTTGTTGGTCAAATAAAGCGTATTATAATAACTAGTTACAAGGGTCATGTTTCACATATTCGGCTTCATAGACCAGAGAAGTCTAGTATCGCTCAAGATGCCATAGAGAACGGACACATACCGAGTGAGCAATGCTCGAAATAGTTGAGCCCGGTACATGACAAGTAATGTACCGGGCACGGTCACAAATATCCCATTCCTGACAGCCTTTTGTTCGCACTTCTATGTAATTACAGGTTGGTATCAATCAGGTAGTGAATGACAATAAGACAATAACAAAGTACTAAGAATTGATTTAATGACCTCCACTTGAAGGGTAATTATTCGTTAGATGTAAGAGAAAATATTAACATAGCCAAAAAAATAGTCCTACTCATATCCCGATAATGCTTAACTTGGTTCGTGCAATGCTCGTTCAGAAACAGTTTTTAGTTCTGGAATGTGAAAAGTATTTTCAATAGTTATTATATATATCACTAGTTGTTTCCTGCAGCTTCGCTGGCGTAGAATTTGGTAGTTGTAGTAGTATGTTGCTGCACCGCTGCTGTTCCAATGTTTTGACAGAATTAACGAACTTAGGCGTGCGCAGCGTTATAGAACAGTGCTTTAAAAAAATTGTTCTACAGCGCCATCTAGTGGCGAGTTACAGAAAAATTTATAGCTTAAAAACCTTTTATATGAAAAATTATCTATACATGTCAAGTTTCATCACGATCGGTGAGCGATGTAGAAGTTTATCACTTACCAACCAACAAACATCCATTTTTATATATTAGATATAAATTTCAATATGTATGTATATTAGGTGCTTACTGCAATACATAATCAAATGCATTTTAAAGTACAGATAAATGAAAATACAATATATGGTATGATCTAAGCTTTCGAAACGAAGATGCGTATTAGCGTGGACCACAAAGTGGTTGACATTTAGATTTAGAACTCGAAGGTCAGATTTTAGGAAAACCTTGGCTTTGGGAGGACGTAGTCACAAACATTCAATGCCGTTGTTACATCTATACATTGTAATATTCTACTACAGAAATTAAAAAAAAACTTTTCATAATGACCGGTAAATTCAAAAGGTACTGCTTAGAGAACCAGTGTCAGAAAATGTTTCCACGCAAAGAAACGAAAACTTATACTCACAATCGGTAAATCAATCACACTTTATATGTTTAACACTTCGACACAGACGTATTTACTTCAAGTATATAAAATACTGTGTACCTATATGTTGTGAGTATGTATTCAATAAGGATACTCTTATTCCTCATGACTAAATATTAAAAGCTCGTTATAAAAACAAGTTGTAGAAACAAAATTGACCAATTTATTTGTTTGAGACACCAGAGTTGTTACGCAAACATCAGATGATTTAACCCTGAATATTAATTCCCTTTGAACTTTTGACTCTACAGGAAGTTTTAAAGATTTGTTACATTATCAAATGTAATATTCAGTAAAAACGTCAATGGAAAATGTCACTATGGTATCCTCAATTTCACAAAAAAATCCTTGGATACCTGCGAAATGATTTTTGAATAAATACTCGAAGTACCTATAAGATGACAATAATAATAATGCAGATAATGCCTCAGTTAAATCTGCTCTGTGTTCGGTATTTACAAAAGCAATGATAGGTTAGTATCAGACATATTCTTTCAGTTATCATTTGCCATAATGAAAAAAATTGTTCATTTTCAGGCGTTTTTTTAGAAAATTAACTTTTGGTGAAATTTTTGACTCTTGTAGGTACATCCTATCTTCAAAAAAGAGTTCATGACAAATTTTTATGGGCATAATGATGCCTTCTTCAACACTAGTCATCCGTAAATAGTAGTAAAAATTTTTGCCCAACATTTGAAACATCAATTTGAATACTTTACGAAGCGAATTTGAATACTTTACGAAGCGAATTTGAAAAACTCATGAATTGAACTCAACTTTATTTTGTTCAAACTTGCATTTGCTGTAATAATCCAAATTGAGAAACATTCCCCATTCTGAGATGATGATATCACATGAAGTTCACAAAAAGACAATGAATCACTTTTAGAAAGTTTGCTAATTTTATTTTGAATACTATTGAAAAAAAATTAAGTCCCTCCATTAACGTGCTAGATAGACATATTAATTAATATTCTATCACATATAGTGATTAAACACATGTAAAATATTCAAAACCGAATAGGTTACAAAACTCGTTTGAGTAATTTGTAACTTAGTCTTGGCATACTAATCAGTCATTTTTTCATTGAAATAAAACGTTTATCGCATTTCATTGCAAGAAGCATGTTTTTTGGTTGCTTGTTACGAAATAATTCCTACAATTAGGACGATTAGAAGTACCTCAACCAAGAATTGTTAGTCATAATTCTAGGTAAAATGATGCAGTTTTTCCTTCATTCCCGCTTATATTCCCAATAAAAGGTTGAACTAGTGTAGAATAAATGAAAAAAAAAACGAGCACTTTTCCTAATCACCAGAAATGCAATACTCTTCTCGACGCGCGTTTCACCAACCAAGTTGGCGACTTCAGGAGATGAACGACAATTTCAAAGTGAAAGGAACGATAGAACTTGTGTGCCATCATAAGGCTCTACGAATCCGTCAGAGTATTGGCAAGTGCCAATATTATTTGTATTCACTTTTGAACACAATCAAATCTGGAAGGGTGTCAAAATCTGAAATGGTGCTATTTCTGTGGATTGTGAATTAGTTTGGAAACGTGGGTAAGATATTGTACTATTTTGTATACTGTATTGTATACTGTTGGGTTGGATGGTTGGATAGTGCTATTATTATGCTTGTTTGCGAGTATGTTTTAGTTTTGAGATATGAGGTGTTACTCAATTTCACAGTTTCTATAAAACGGTTCATAAAGGAATGGGTTCATATGGAAATATGGTTCATTTGGGAATAAATGGTGAAAGTTCCACTGCTCTATAACTGTATGTGGTTGTTAAGCAATTTTCGGCAAATTTTCCTCAACGAATTCAAACTGAACCAAAGCGCTGCCGAAAGCGGCCGAAAAATTACCCGGACATTGACAATGATAGTGTTAATGAACGCACTGTTCGACGTTGGTTTGAGAAATTTCGATCCGGAGATTTTAGCCTCGAAAACGAGTCCCGAATGGTCGACCTGCAGCAATCCAGGACGAAGATTTGAGGACTCTAGTGAAGACTGCCCATCACAAACAGTGAGTGGGACGGCGAAAAACTGGGCGTCAATTCTCATCCGGTTTTTGATGGTTTAAAATATATTGGAAAGATCAAAAAGCTATAGAAGTCGGTGCCGCACGATTTCAACAATCGATAGAATTTGTTACGATTCGAAGTCTGTTCTTCTTTGTTTTTTCGCAACCAAAAGGATCCTTTTTTGGATCGGACGTGTGATGTGACAACACCGATGAGTCACCCAGGCACTTCCCAAAGGCGAAAACCCACCAAAAAAGACCATTGTTACTGTATGAAGGTCAGCGGCTAGAGTAATTCACTACAATTTTCTGCAACCAGGCCAAACCATTACAGTAGAGTCCTATCGACGAGGAAATCGACGAAATGTACTGAAAATTATCTCAGCAGCAGCCGGTACTGGTCAACAGAAGATATCCGAGTCTGTTCCACGACAATGTCCGCAAGTTTCACAAATCAGCGAAATCAACGAAATGAGCGTCGAAGTTCTACCTCATCCACCAAACTCCCACCCACCCATTTTTTATGCTGCCGGAATTAGTCGACTTGTGTTACGTTGGCAAAAGTACACTGATTCAATTGGCGTTTATTTCGATTAAATTGAATGTATATTCACCGAGATTTTACAGTTCAAAGTAGATCATAAAATGGACAAAACTTTTGAAACAACCTATAGATCATAATATTTTGTAGATGCTTTTTTGCGTAGGTGCTTATTGGCATCTCAAGTCAAATAAATGAGTTTATCGACAAATGATGAACTACAAAAAATGAGTTGCCTAATACCAAATATTTGTAATTAATGCATGAGTATTGTATTTTGAAGATACGAATATTTAGGATCAGGAGCATATTTACATAAAAATTTGATGCCTCCTCATTTATTTTTTCAAATGAACCGAACGGAGTATTTGATATTTTTCTAATCGAGATTTTATGTCAAGCTCATTCAGATCAAAGCGATGTTATTGATTTGATGTACATTAATTACGGCCGTGATTACAAATATAAAAATATAATTTGTGACTATCCGGTTATTAAATTCAACCTTGTCAATTACATCGACCACAGGTCTGGGATTGTATTACGATAAAAATAAAAATGATAAACAATATTCTCTCGTGCATATTACAACAATTCATGCAATTCAGCATTTTATACAAAACAAACGTAATTAAGACCGTCGAGGCTGTAAGTAGTAGATGAATGAGTAAACAATCGATTTCAGGGGATGAACAAATCGTTTGTTACGTTACAAGATATAAAATTATCCATGAGATTATTTTTGCACATTTGTATATTTATCATTTTTATTATCTGCTTACAAGTGTAAATATTCAACTCTACCAATGAAAATGAACACTGAATGTCATACAAATTCTCATATTGTTTTAAACTAATTGTTCTTTTGTATTCTGCTATGGCTTTATTCCTATATCTATATTCATGGATTCGATAATTAATTTTCTGGAAAAGTAACCTCTAAAAAATAAAGGAGTTTGTTGAACTGATTTTTTACCCTGCTTTATCTAATTCTGGTAACATAATTTTAGGTTACTTTGTTTATTCTTTAAATATATCAAGATTTCATCGATATAATGGTGAAATAAATCGTTGTATTGGTTTAAAATGGCACGAAACAATGCTGAGCAACAGGAATTCTCTAGACATACACAAAATGTGTATCATCACTTTCAAGCCACGTTTCATATAATATCACGTGCTTACTGGTTACATTTTTATAATACTGTCAACAATATATGTCTGACGCACACTAAACACTGTCTGACGAGAGAGGAGAAGACTACCTTTCGCTGACCTGTTGGGTTAAGGAGCGGTTTACCCTCCCATAAGAAGTTATCACTTCAAAAGCTAAAATAAAATCAGATTCAGATTCATGCGCATCAAGACGCCACGATTTGCATACCACAAAGAACTGGCCAATTGAGTTTATCGCAGTGCTTGGATTTCTTCACAATAGAGGAAACTTTGGATAGACATGAAAACTGACGTTTTTAAGTTGCAAGGAAAGAAGAAAATGCACAAAGTCTCTATCGATCTCGATTCTGTAACAGATAGATTTAGAGGCACGATAAATGTTGTCATCGAATTTCCTCTAGATGGATTAGATATGAACAATTACAGCAGACAATGTGACTCCTTGTCGTTATAATCTATATACACTTTCGAATCACATACTGACACGTGGCACGAATACAATGATTCACACGTGCCACCAATTTCACCAAAATCGCTTCTGAGTGGAGATGCACACATCCTTTTTTATGAAAAGGAGGAAACGAGTTCGTACCTTTGAGCGCTTTGAAAAGTTACTTTTGAACTGTTGATTTTAATGTTATAATGAATTATATGTTATTGTACATTAGAAAAAAAAAAAAAGCTGTTATTGTTATAAATAACAATATTGTAATATAAATACGAACCAACACGTTATCTAAAGAGTTTAGTTCACCTATGAAGGTTTTTGTGTTTCAATTATTTTATAGAAAACAGACAGTGAACTCTCACCTTATTCTCATTAATATTTTTAGCATCAAAACCAAGTCTCAGTTGTTTTTTTTCCAGAAAAAATATTTTATCGGTAGCCATTTTTTCCACAATCCAAGCCAAAATTCAATAACACGTTTCATATTTTATTTTTTAGGGTTAAATTGAACAGATAAAATAAAATACTTTATTATAACAGCGAATTTATACCTGATTCAATAGCCTAATGAATAATTACAATTCATTCCATCATACGAAAACAAAAAATAACTTCATTATACTACTCGTTTTATCGAGTGTAACCAAAATCAACGATAATTATCATCGGAAAGAATGGATAACTAAACATCCGTTATACCATATTCATGTACAAAACGCAACTTCCTGACGGTGAACGTGAAGTGGTCTAGTGATTCATGGAAGGAAATAGACAACTAGAGAATCGATACAAGGTACTATTGTTCACTGTAGAAGTGAGTCTTGAAAGTCACAATGAGCGGAACAATGAAAATATATTCAACTAGCGAAACGCTCCGACTCCGCACGGGTGCAATGCTGATAAATATAAACGCGTGCGATCGCCGCTAATCATAAAGTCGCCATAGGGCGAAGCGCGTCTTTCGATGCTCTATTTATAGGCACGCGTCGCCGGCCCCCCAGCCGGTACCGCCGCAACCGCTATATCCCTGCATTTTAAATCTGTAAAATCTTCGAAAATATTCTTTTGAATTACATGATACAGATAATAGTAGAACTGACGTGTATAATATTAATTCGAGGTATAAAAGTCGACTAACACCGCCACGGTTTCGCACAGAATTCTTTAGTAGAAGTTTCATTTGCCAGATCTGTGCAATTTTTTATGAGATCCGAGCCAATGAAATGAGATGAATTCAAGCGTTTTAATACCAATTTCAAACGATTCTTACTATCTTCAAACAATTAATGTTCAAATAGATCACAGATTCACAAATAGTCATAGTATTTTCAAGATAATTTTTCTGTTTTTGTTCATTCCTTTGCGTACTAGGAACATTTTTTAGGTTATGTGAAAACAATTGAATGATGACTTGTCATCATGCAAATTGAACTTCGCCTTCTATCTTCATAAAACAATTAAATTTTATATGATGAATTTGCTTGAAATGTATTTGAAGATAATAAAGACGATATTATTAATATTATAACTTATTGACAAATAGTCCCCTTTACTGCATTTTCAAGATATGTTAAACTCTGGATTAATTTCAACACTATTTCAGAACCCCTAAAATTGTGTAACCTTACATAATTGGTTACCTTCAACCTATTGAAGGTAACCAACAATTCTGCCATGGTTTTCGAAAAAAAAATTATGTCAATTTTCTACACGAGGATTTGTTGGATGTAGAAATAAGAATTCATTGTCGGACAACTTTATATTCAGAGATTCAAAGCAACAGGTTGATGGGGTATTTCTCCTTCAGTGTATTGAAATATTGGTATGATATCCAATGACCGAAATTGGATATAAATATACGTCAAGCGGCTTACGTGATTGATAACGCTGTTCCCTTGGTCGAGAATAAACAGTAATTCATTGGTTAGCAAGCGAATTAGTGAATAGCGAACAAGAGAATAGAAGGTCGTCCTACAATACTAGGCAGTCAGAAATATTAGGTACATATATCGTTGATAAAGCGGGCCCAAGTTTGACCTCTGAGGAACTTCCGCAGAAGCAACAAATATATGAAAAAATGTAAGGATCGCACGTTAAAAACAAGAACCTTGCCATTTCCATACTGCGTGTGAGAAATCGTGATTAATTTTAATAAAGCAATTTTCAATCGAAGAGCCTCGTCCCACCGATGAAATGAAACTAGCTACTGTTTTGCAACTCTTATAATGACCGCACGTGACCACTTATTCAGCGAATCGTTAAGTTCATGATTCAAGGTGCATAATGACTGCTTATTAATTAGTTATGCAATGTAGCTCCGTTTTTATTCCAGACTTTTTAACGAGGAGTTCGATGAAATAGAACGGATGATTGCAATGGTAAAAATAAATTCTTTCAAAAGCTTCAGAATATCGTTTAACCCAATAATTTATGTAAGGGAAATTTTTATTATAGAAAGTGTACTGGCACTTCAAAACGGTATAATTGTAGTTGATTTATATATGAACGGATTTATTTTTGTTTTTGTTGGCATTCACAACTGTACCCGAAGTCCATTAAAAACATAAAATAAACATAATTCCTTAAAGCATAAAGATTAAGGAATCCTTTAAAAACGGAAAGTAATCTCGATTCCAATTATATTCTTCAAGATATAAAAGAATCAAAATAATAGCACCCGTTGCAATTCATTTTATCATTTTCAAAAATAAACACAAATATAAATTGTTTTTCATCATTTGAATGCTTAATTGGCAAAGTTTGCCTTGGTCCATAATAATAATGATAATTTGATTGCCCACAATAATACAAACAATCATTGTGTAATATTTATTTTTCAACTAGCATATCTTGGCAATAAATATAATACTAATAATATATACTACTCGTATATCGAATTTGTTCATGGTTTTAATTTTTCCATTCATTGAAACATGACAAATTTGGTAGAGTATACAAACTTAAATCCAAAAAAATTGAACAATTAAATTGCAATGAAGCGATATAAAATACTTGAAATACAAAAACGTGAAGCGTGATACAAATGTTTCTTAGCATTGACTTCAAAGGACAACACTGTTTTAAGTTTTTTCGAGACATACTGAACTGACAATTTGATTCTGAATGATACAACTACTAGGGTAGGCACTTGATAGGGTTTAAAGTGATATATTTTCAGACATTTGTTAACAAAGGTATATTATATTCACATGCAAACAAAGGCGCAAGTATGCACAATAATTTCTTCCAATCCCTGCCGAGTAATTAATTGTGCTGATTTGATGAATTAAGATTGAATTGTCAGTTTGATATATCACAGAAAACACTATACAACTCAGTACTTCCGACTCAGGATGCAGACATATTAAAAGAGCTACCTTGAAAATTCAAAAAAAGAAAAATAATGCTCTAATGCCTCCTGGAGAATGGATTTAGCAAAAAGAAAACTAGAAGTCCAAGTTTGTTAAAACAGGAAACTACTCAAAATAAAACGAAATTACACAACCTGCAGCTGTTTTATAAACATTCAACTCTATCAGTATGTAAAAGCTGGCCTAAATGTGTTAGATTTTTCAAAAAATTGACAAAGTAGAGTTTTCGCATGATTCTGCTGCAAGATATCATGTCCCTAGACGAAATGGACAGAACAAGGCCTGAATATGTGTCGACTGGTTAAATGAATAATCCATAATGACTAGATGCGCATTCATGTATCGTAAAGGTTACTCACTGCCATGGCAAGTCAAGCTGTGCTTTGAAAAACACTATAGAAGTCAAATGAAACGAATTTTGATTCAGTACCCAGTCATCTTATAGCTGCTATCAGCAGGCATGTGGCCTGATCGCATAAAGAGCCTGAGACTATAAGAATATTACAAAAAATGTTCCAACTGAATGTAATAACAACCTCAAAAAATTTTAGTTAATGTTTTGAAGATGTAGTTGAATGAGCCATGGCACAACGTTTGAAAAAAAATCTCTGAAGAAAGAAACATCCATATGCATTAGATTATTGAAAAACCCAAATGAATATTTCAGCATCCTCAAGAAAAGTCATTATGTATTTGTAATGCACTATTTGGAACCTTTGGTATAGTAATGACTATTACTGGAGTTTTTTCCCAATACCAAATCGTTATTTTTAACACCTCGACACGTGTTTAGATCACCAAGTGATCGTTTTTAAGAGGAAGATTAATCTTTCTCTTGGGAAAAAAATCAAGTAATATTCATCCTCAAGAAAACTTTAGGAAACTTTTCGTGACTTTAAGCCAGTTGTGAAAACTACCAACTGAAAGGGTTATAAGGAACCTTAATATGTCTAATGTCTAGACAACCGAAAAAAATCAGATCAACGAAATTCTTTTCATAGCTACAGGTTTATTCATCCTTCGAAGCTTGATACCAAACAGTTGTTGGACTACAGTAGGGATGAACTACGATGTTTAACAGGCCTTCTAACGGGTCACTATTTGAATCATCATATGCAGAGACTCGAACTGTCGGAAGACAGTATGTGTCGCCTCTGTTTGGAAAATGATGAAACAGCAGAGCACATACTTTGTGCCTGCTCTGCAGGGGACCGAATCAGGTTTTAAGAGTTCGGCAGAGTCGTACTCTTATCATCTGACCTGAAAGACCACTTACCATAAAAACTAATCGGCTTCGTTAAGAAGCTGAGTTTTTTTGGTCGAATGTGAACAGGTTTAAGCCACAATAAACCCTTGCAGATTGCGGTGAAGGGTCGAATAGACCCACTACAGTACACGTAAACCTTGACAAAATATCAAAATGTCTTAGTGTTCGAGTGTGTATGTTGAATGGAAGTGTTCAAGTAAATGAGTGATTGAAATAGAATAAAACTTTAAAATTTACAAACTATATTGATTGAGAAAATATAAAGTGAAAAGTGAAGTAAGAAGTCAAACCTTCGAAGTATCTACTAGAAAGTAACAACTCAAACCACATGTCGAATATCTGCTATAAGTTGCTGAATTATTATATATAGTCCATGAGCAAAATATTGGAGAATAATTTGATATGGAAATCAAAGAACTGAAGACTTTCGTATCAGAACAGAATGATGATAAAAGATTATAAAATCACTCCCAACCCAGATTAATGAATTGAAGACTATGTATGTGCAAAAGAATCCAAACAAAAAAAAACTAAAAAGTTGACAAGAGAAAAGGAAAAAACCATATTATTATATTTGATTCAAAATATGTAAAACTGAATTCAAAACTAGACTTGCATTACGTCCAGAAATTTGCGTACTCGAAACATCTTTAATTGGTCCATAGACGCAAAGATCTAAAATAGACTAAATATGTACGTACTGAACAAGCAGGTACTGAGATAAGTACTTACTTATTTCAAAATTCAAATTGAAAATTTGAAAACTCTTTCGTTAAAATGAATTTTTTCGATAGTCGTTATTACTAGTCGATAGCTAAACTGTGAATTATACGAGGGCGACAGATATTGCCCACCAAACTGTAGCTCTACCAATATGAAAAATACATAAAAAAATTCGAAATATTCCGATGAGATCTGGAATGTTGTTGTATGCTTTCGAATAGTTTCTTATATTTTAATTCGTTCCAGGAATTTATAGATGGCGAAACTTTAAGGCTACACCACCACACCATATAATTCCTTTGATCGTTTCATGATGATCTGGAATGTTCCGGGCTCATCCCAATCATTCTCGAACATTTCACTGTATTCCAGAAAATTCTGGGATGTTCGTGAATATTGTGGTGTTCTTTCGAATACTCCCGAATAACATTCCACAAAATCCTATCTAATGTTCAGAACTATTCGAGGCCGAAAATTCCTATAAAATTCGGGTAAAAACGTGAACCTTCTACATGATCAAGCTGATGTGTCACTGTGACAGAAAAATATTCATACATATTTGATACCCGTGCGAAGCCAGGTCAGATTGCGGAATACCTTTGTCGCGGCACGTCCGCCTGAACGCCATAACCTCAAAAACTAAAGAATGATCTCTTATATACGAAAGATAGGTTTGTGTGTATAATTCAGTTGTCTGAATCAGTTGAAATATGACTACGCACAATTGAAGAAAAAATTTATCTTTTCTAGAACGGTAGCCGGTCGGTTCGACGTAAGTGCTTTGTTCACTCACTCAAATCGACCGCCGTATTTGTCGCTGGTTCAAGCCCTAGGCTCAACGATCGATTTTCACTTGCTATCGTCCAACCCGTGTTAGGAATCCCACGATGAATGGTAAGACCTCTTTAGTCTTTAGCTCGCACAAGTTTCAACTTCTGAGGAGGTTTTTCATGGGAAATTTTCAAAAATGACGGTGATACTTGTGCGAATTCGAGGCGAGCTGCTAGTTCCTGATGAATTCATTTCACATACGTTTTTTAGGAATGTATGGAATATTTTCTAGATTATGTTGTAACAGAGCATTATATTTTTCACCTAACATTGAATTTTTAATTATAATTTAATTACGTATTCCCACTCTAAAAATTGATTTGTCAAAGTGTTACTCACAATATTCCACCCGCAAAGTGATATGAAGTGTACCTACAAGAATCAAACCTCCAAAACTCGATAGACGACTAAATCCGTGAATTAGCGTCTTCCGCGGAAGTTGAAAGCACGGGACGTTCCAGGAAAATAAGATAAGAGCTTGAGCGAACGCTAGTCACATCCCTAGATCTTCCTTCAGATAACTCACGGGATTAGGAGAATCCCCGCCGGTTTTCCAGGACAATTCACTATAGTGTGGATTATATGGCTATACAGACAAGGGACAAATTTTTACTAATTGAATGATTTTTTCAGATCACGTCGGAACTGACGATATAACTTTCGCAACACAGTCGAGTAGGAAAGCATGTATGTGTCATGGATATAAAAAATTATTAATTGATATATTATGTATTACTGAATAGAACTGGCCGATAAATATAACTGGCCGATAAATATAACTGGCCGATACTTGATGAAAATCCATCATAAAAAACTAATTAATACAGTTTATTGTATGATTTTCACTATATAGGGTTTAACAATAACCGCGACACGTGTTTTCCTATACAATAGCTTTCTCATGCATAAACTGAAAGTAACTTCTGAATAACAACTATTTCATTATATAAAATTTTATTATATATTATATCATCATTATGGATATAATCAATAATATAATTAATAATATAATATATTATAAAATATATAAATATATAATTAATATATAAAATAATAATAATGATAAATTAATAATTAATAATATAGTATATTATCATTATGGTTGTAATTCAGAAGTAACTTTCAGTTTATGCTTGAGAAAGCTATTGTATAGCGAAACACGTGTCGCGGTTATTGTATAACCCTTTATAGTGAAAATCATGCAATAAACTGTATAGATACAAAAATAATAACTATTAAACCATGACATGGAAAAATCTTGCAGATTGGGGTGTTACTACAAAATCATCCTAACAAACCAATAGCCTGCCAATTGAACTACATAGACCTGAAGGAATCAATAACTATTTTTTAATATTCAATGGCTGGATATTCAATAGTAAATAATGACACTCTTTCATTCTACAAGAATAATAAATTGAACGCTCCTATGAACTTTTCCCTCACTGATATGTGATGATGATATTTTGACTGCTATCAAAGAAATATAATACTTCAGTATTCAGCGAGTAAAGCGAGTGGACGTGTTTTGTGTCTCCTCTATTTTACACCGATTTACATTATCTAGTCCTAAAGATATGGCTCCAACGAGAAGCAACCCAAAAAGCAATGATGCTGAGGAAGTTAAGACGAATGCTGGCGAGGACATGAAAACATTCTTCGAAAAATTATTGAAGAAATATACTAAAAACTTGGAGCAACAAATATCTGATTTGAAAACGGAAATAAAAAATCTCAGAGAATCTAATGTCGATATGATTAAACTTCTTTCTAATTATGAAAGTAATCAAAAAGAGAAAAATCTTGTAGCAAACGAGACGATTTTTGATAACAGTGATTTAAATCAATCTTCGGAGAAAGTTATCAATAAAGAAACGGAACAACAAAAAAGTGTCAATATTTTAACGATGGGAACAAAACCTAAGGTTCAACATTCCAACAATCCTAAAAACAATAACAATACGAGACGACACAATGGCAGAAACTCATCAGTGATAGTGGGAACGAATAGTACTGCAGCGGCAGCTGACTTCACCGGTGCACCTAGGAGACTCTGGCTGTACGTAGGAAAATGTTTGCCGCATTCTACAGCACAGGGGATTAAAACATACCTAGAAAATAAATCACCAGGACACTTATTTAACGTCGAAAAATTAAATTCGCAGGGTAGACTCAACTCTTATAGAGTAGAAGCTGACGTTGAGCTTCAGGACTTATTGTATTCTTCTTCCCATTGGCCGGAAGGAGTACTTGTTAAAAAGTTTACATTTCGCAGGCAACACTCTGAAATTTCCAATCTACGCGCCTTCTAAACAAGTAGGTACCGTATTTTCTGACAATTTGAAAATCATTCATTTGAATGTTCAGTCCATTATAAATAAAACTAGTCAACTCGAATTAGCCCTATCTGAAGAAAAACCGGATATATTATGTATTACTGAATCGTGGTGTAATAATCTCAATGTGAATACTGTTCAATTTGACGAATACATCCTTGCAACACATTTCACCCGACAAAAACATATACATGGTGGCAGTATAATATTTATCAAGAAAGAAATTGAATTTAAATCAGACATTTTTATAAATAGACTTTCTGTAGAATTACATTTTGAAGCTTGTGCAATATCCTTTCAAACTGAGTCCAACAAGTTTAGTTTAATTTCAGTTTATAGATCGCCAAATGGAAATATTGAGACATTCTCAAACAGACTCTCTCTCGCCATAGATCACTATGAAACGAAACAACACAATTTAATTATATGTGGAGATATAAATATTAACTATTTGTGCCAATCGAATGACAGATCACTATTAACTGATCTGTTGGAGAGTTATAACTTAAACTGTAAAAATGTTGAGCCAACAAGAATATTCACTAATATTAATGGTATAACTAGTGAAAGTAAATTAGATTATTTTTTCACGAATATTTGCCAATCGAGATATTTCGAAACCGTTAAAAATATGAATATCGCCGACCACTTTGGTACTATTTTCGAAATGATTTCGAACGAACAACCAAATGAGTCTAAATCAGTAAAAGAATCGATGACCTACAGAAATACCAGTGAACAGAACCTCACAAATTTGAAACTATTTCTTGAAAAAGAGACTTTCCAGACGGTTTACACGAGTTGTGACAATATCCACGGAATTTATGATAATTTTATAAATATAATTCAATATCTAATCGATTTAACATGTCCAATGGTTGTGAAAAAAATTAAAGGGAAAAATATTGCGAAAGGATGGTTGAATAATGATATCATTTCCATGAGTGAGAACTTGAAAAATATTTTTTGGTTTATGCGGAATTCTGGTGATGCCCATTATAGCGAAGTCTATAAACAATATAAAAAAACATATGTGAGATCACTTAATAATACAAAAAATGCATACTATCAAAACAAATTAGAAGGTTTGGGTCACCATCAGAAACAGAAACAAATTTGGAATATTGTGAGGAACAAAACAGGAAAAATAAAAAATACATTCAGTTATAAAATTGATATAAATGATGACATTGTTGAAGATGAAATAATCGTTGCAAATGCTTTCGGCAGTTTCTATGCAAGCAATGCAAAAATGGCTGTCGACAACCACTTTAGTTCAAAAAAAATTAACAATTATACCACAATGTACAGAAGTGAAACATTTTATTTCTCCCCTGTATTAGATTGTGACGTCATGGATGCGATTAGCTCATTGAAAAACACCAATTCTGTCGGAATAGACTGCATCTCTACGAAGGTCGTTAAAAAAATTGCACAATATATCGCCAAACCATTAGCACACATTATTAATTACTCCATACAATCAGGGGTTTTTCCAGATTTTCTGAAAATTGGAGTAGTAAGCCCTATCTTCAAGAAAGGCGACCCATCTAGTATTTGTAATTTTCGACCCATAACAATTCCCACCATTATCGGGAAGGTATTTGAAAGGTGTGTTTATAATAAAATGTACTCATTTTTATCCAAATTCCAAATACTGTCAAAATATCAGCATGGTTTCTGTCAAGGTAAGTCGACTGAAAGTGCTTCATACAATTTTTTCAAATATATCTACGACTCGCTAGATAAAAAGAAATATGTGGGAGCACTTTTCTTCGACTTATCGAAGGCATTTGATATTATTGACCTGAAGATAATCGAAGGTAAATTGTATTCCCTTGGTTTTCGTGGAAATTTCTTATCATGGTTGATGTCATATATGCGTTTCAGAAAAATATCAGTTAAAATCGGAGAGTATAAATCTGAGTATTATGAGATGGACCTGGGGGTTCCTCAGGGATCGATTCTGGGACCGCTTATTTTTTTATTATTCATAAACGATCTACCTGACCATATTAGTTCAGATTCTGTAGTTCTCTACGCGGATGATACTACATTGGCCACTGATTCAGATAGTCCTGAAGACTTACAAAAAAAACTAAATGATTTAGCAGAAGAATTCATGAATTGGTGTGAGAGAAATTTCTTGATAGTGAATGCAGAAAAAACAGTTTGTATGCATTTCCATTCTAGGTGGAGATCTGTGACTAGTTTCCAAGTTGTTGTCAGAAATAGTACTATCCATCTTTCTGAAGTTACGAAATTCCTTGGAACTTATATAGACAGTGAAATGAATTGGGAAAATAGTATTGATGCCATAAGCAAAAAAGTGAACTCAGGTTATTATGCTATATTGCAATTAAAAAATATGTTTAATACCAATCAACTCATCAATGTATATTATGCTCTAATCTACTCCCACATATCGTATAACATCAACATCTGGGGATGCTCCAGCAACTCATGTAGAATATTTGTTTCCCAAAAAAGAATCATTCGACTCATTTTCAATCTAAAACCAG